>JACGTJ010011143.1:200-13405 GCA_014858695.1 Chrysomya rufifacies | reverse complement strand
TATGGACTATAGACTATAGTATGGACTATAGACTATAATCTGGACTATAGACTATAGTATGGACTATAGTCTGGGCTATAGACTATAGTCTGGACTATAGACTATAGTCTGGACAATAGACTATAGTCTGGACAATAGACTATAGTCTGGACAATAGACTATAGTCTGGACAATAGACTATAGTCAGGACTAGTTTAAATATGGCTTTAAATAATTTTGTGGCTTAAAATTAGTGAAAATTTGTTTTCATTGTATCTACTAGTACATTAAATTTTAAATTCCCTATTTTAAACCACAAATGCTATTACTTCTGCATGAATGCTATTGATGCCACACAATTGTAGTATGCAACTAGCAAATATAATAAAACATAGACAATTTAAACAACCCAATTGATCATAATTTGTGATATACGATAGACTCGTGCCATAACAGACAGTATAATAGAAGGATGACTGTTTGCTAAGGATTCTTAACTTTTTTTTGTTTTAGTTCAACATATTTCGTGTTTTGAATCAATTGGGTTATCTAACTTATACATATGGTATAGTGAGAGTAAAATTTACTATAGAGGAAACTAAAAACTAAAGAGAGAAATGAATATTGAAGTCTATGTATTTGTTTAATGCCCGCCAGTCATACATATAGTTCATTGTCTGCATACAAAAATTTTGCACTACATAATTTAAGTAATTATTAAACTTACTTTAGGAAACAAATAATACAGTTTTGCTTTATCTAATGAAAAAATATAAATGTAGTTTTTGAATTGGAAGAAGATTACTTAAAGAAATTGTAAATAATTTGAAATTTCAATATAATTTCAGTAGTAGTGATTTTAGAAGTCCAATTATTTGTTATAAAATTTGAAATTATTTGTTTTTATAGTGATATGGGTCCTTTATATGGCGAAAACTGGTAAAAAATATGCATTATTTGCAAATTTCTTAAATTTAAGTAAAAATTGTTCTTTTAGGTGCTTAAGAATTCGTTAATACTTTACTTATTTCTTTTATACTACAGTTGCATTAATATTCTATAACATTCCTTTAAACATATAGAGACATTTACATATGACTATCATACAAATATTTACTCAAACATTTATAACATTGTAAAATTTATTAAAGCGGAAATCTATGGTTGTGTTCCTTTTCGTTAATACAAACACTCAATGCAAAATAGAATTGTCTGTGTATGTAAGGGAATGTAAATTATAATAAGTTTATGTGTGTCTGTGTCTGTGTGAATTTATAGCCTTAAGGATTTTCATTTTAAAACTCTCTTACTCTTTGCGTTTTTCACTAAACTTTAATATTTGTTAGTCTATAATGTTATTTTGTGCTATTGAGTAAAATCAATAAATTGGATAAAAAGTTTTTCTGAAATATTTTTGTAAATTTTTTTTCTTACTTATTTAAATGTCTGAAAATGTGATGAATTGAATAAGTTTGTAAAGGAATTTTATAGGAAGTTAATTGAAATATTTTTTAAATGGGTGGTTTTTGTAAACAAATAAAATGTTATTAATTACGCCTTAAGGTATGCTATTAATTTGTAGGAAATGTTAATAAAGAGGTTTTATAACATAAGTAATTTAAGGGCAAATTGAATTTTAAGAAATTTATTTAAATTCTTTAAAATAAAGTTCTGATTTCTCTAAATATTTTAATATTATTTCGATATTAATAAGTTTCAGACGTTTACATAAAATTCGCTTTATTTTTTTTATAAAATTTTCAGTATTTCCATTACTTTCCTTTGTTGGAAATTTGTTTGTTTTCGGATTTCACATATTTTTGGCACAATATGTCTGCCGTCTAAGTAGATAAGCCTATTACGCTAATGCTTATTGAAAGTTACTTATTTCTCTTTTTAATTATACAAAATAAATGAATGAGCAGCAAAAATTGGCGAATAAATAATGACAATAAGGCAATTCGTAATTACCTTGACTAAATGTCATTATGAAACAAATGAATATTTTACTTAATTTAAAAAGAAAAGTATTTCTTTTAACCGAGAAAACTTTAAGTAACAATTGATGAATGTCAGCCTTAAAGTATGCTTTACAATTTAATTAAATTAAAAGCCTAAAAGTGCGTTGTATTACACATTTTTAAAACCACTTAAAAGAGGTTAATAAAAATAGTGTTTTAAGGCTAAAACTAAATTACTGAAACATTTTAAACATTTTTATTTAAGAAAACAAGCTTAATAGTTTATGTAAAAACTTGAGCCTAAAAGTATACTTCTATTTAAGCACATCTTAAAAGAAAAACTTAACAAAAACCTTTTAAAAATCTTATATTCTTCCTCAACAAGCGGATATAGGAAAACATTAAAAAAAACATCATCTTAACGTCTGCCTACATTTGCATAAGCAAGATTTTAAAAATCTAACATATTTTTGTAACAAAAAAACTTTTTTTTTAGAATACAATACAAAACCTTTAAACAAAATTGTTTTTTCTTCCATTACTTTTTGTCATTTTGTTAGTTTTTCTCTATATTTCCATTGAAAGCATTTGAACAGCACCGACTTCATTGAAAGTCTAATGACCCGAACTAGCTGCTCTAGTTTTTTAAAGAATATAGTTTAGTTTTTTTTTTATAGTTTTCTTTTTTTGTATAGATATTTTTACCTTTAAACAAGTTTTAACTGAATAAAAAGCATCTTTGTTCATTTAGGTTTTTTTTCTACTTTTCAAAAATAGATTGACAACTAAGGAATGAGAACAAAACGGAAATAAAGGAAGAAAATTTGTTGTGGGAATTTAAAGGCAAAAGCAATATTATCGATATAAAAATGTGAGTTTTAAAGAGATTTTAGGAATATTTTTTAAAAGCAATCTAATGTTTCTTGATAGGTTTCATTGTAATTGGCGTATTTGTACAGACTATAATCAGTTTAGTCTCTGGAAAAGACAATAGTTAGTCTTTTCCGCTGTATAGTCTGTGTGTACTTCAAATATTTCGTCTATAATCTTCTTTGGCCTGTACTAAATCTAGTGTATAAACGGTTCGTAGTCCGGATATCTATAACTTGGTCTATAGTCTATTCTATCTCCAGACTATGTCAATCTGTAATACATATAATAGTTGGCCTATAGAAGTCGGTCGTTAATCAACGGTTTATAGTCCTAACTATGGTCAATCTACTATAGACAAACGACTACTATAGAACAACTATATTCATAAGAGTTGGTCTTTAGTAGTCGTTCTATAGTTTACGCTATAGGCGATATAGATTGCAGACTATAGTCGGTTTATAGACCCCACTATAGTCAATTTATAGTCCAGACAATAGTCTAAATTGTAAAGAGTCTATGCTTCAGTAGGTAGTGGGTCTATAGGCTGACAAGAGTCTAGATTTTAGTCGGAATAAAGTAGGTCTATTTTCCATATTATAGCGGATCGGGGTATAGTCTGTATAGTCGGTTTGTAGTCCAGATAATAGTCTCTCAATAGTTAAGACTATAGTCGGTCTTTAATTTACACTATATAGTGTCTAAAGTATAGACTAGAATCGGTCTGTAGCCCAGAATATAGTCAGTCTATAGTACAGACAATAGTCTACATTGTTGTGAGACTATGTTCCAGTCTGTAGTCTGTCTATTTTCCAGACTAGACTAGTCGGTCTATAGTGCAGATAATTGTCTACATTATAGTGAGCCTATGTTTCAGTCTGACCTGATTATAGTCAGTCTATAGTAAGCCTATAGTATTGACTATATCCGGAACATATTGTATCTATAATCTAGACTATATTAGTCCGGCTTATATAGAGAGTCTATAGACCAGACTACAGCCAGTGTTTAGTTCAGTCTGTAGTCGCTCTATAGTGTGGACAAGGAGAGTCTATATTTCAGAGTATAGTCAGTCTATAATGAATTAAATTCTTTCCACTTCCCAAGCCATATGCTCCTACTGCTTACCTTTCTAATCAATTTCCATTTTGGGTATTATTGTGCTATTATAAAACTAACTTTAACAAAAAATACCCATAATCATCATTATTGAAACATAAATTTCTACTAAAATAACAGCAGCTGTAGTTAAGTTTGTCAAAGTATAAATTAAACCAACAAAATATCTAGTTCTCCACTAGTTAATGTAAAATATCTATAAAGCTTTACATTGCACATTTTCCTTAGGAAGCCGGGAACAGCAAACAAAATACAAAAGTAGAAAAAAGTCATTTGTTGCTGCTTAGTCAAATAGCCGAAGGCTCTTTAAGTAAAACTAGGTGGGCAAACTAACAAAGAGTTTGTATAACTTTAATCAAAATGAAAGAAATAATAAGTTTGTGTTAGTATTAAGCTACTATAGCAACTACTATTGTAGCCGTTTTTTTTTAAGTTATAAGTTTTACTAACAAGTCATCAGATAGCAATAATAGAATGATGACTATAACATAATTGTAACTGACAAGTTATTGCTGTCATGTTAATGTTTTAAGATTTGCTATTCATCTTTGCTAACCGAGTATAAGATGTAATCATAGCAAAAATATTATGGTAGAAGTTATTTATTTGTTTGTTTTACAATTGCTGGTTGGTTGCATTTGTAAATGCATTATGCAGCCTTTTGAATAGAGAGAGATTGACTGTAGGCGTTGAAGGATTTTTTTATTTGATTCAAAAGTTTTTTTTAGAGAATTATTGTTATTTGTTTAAAGCTACTTAAAGTTATTTTAAGATATAAAGATGCCAGAAAGATTTGGATTATATCAATGTGCTCTATATTCCTTGGATCGGTTTACATTCTTACTACGAACTGTTTATACTTAAGATTACAGCATGCTTATGAAGTTGACTATTCTTTTAGTTTACTTCAGATAATCACTTTACTAAAATTCATCCAAATTTCTCTCTATTGTCTAAAATATTTTTTTTTTTTTATCTAGAAGAAAATCTGTGTATTATTTTCACTATAGTCTGTCTATATTTCGGAGAATATTATGTCGAAATATCAAACTATAATCTATTTGTGTAGACCAATTTAAGGGTTGTCTACAGTTTAGCCTTTAGCCTGTCTATAAACGTTCTCAAAATAAATGCAAATTTCATTCTGTTGTCTAAAAAAGTAAATTTTGTATATGTGTATTATAATATGTGTGTAATTTCTATCTTTGCAACCAAATTATAGGTTCTCTATATATAGTCTGTCTACAATCCATACAGTCTGAAGCTGCTTATAACACACAATATTTATCTAAAGTCTTCAGTGTAATCTGTATATAATTCTATGTTCAAGTCCGGATTCAGATTTGTTTATAGTCCAGATTAAATAATAAGCTATATTATAGTCAATAGTCCATACTACAGTTCGCCTTTAATTCAGGTTACAGACTATAGTCAATATAAAGTCCAAACTGTTTTTAGTCTATAGACCCTAGTCTGATTATATCTCATATTATATTTAGACCGTAGTTTGTTTAATTTGTCAATAGTATAGTTCGAACTATAGCTCATATATAAGTTAGTCTATGGTTCTGCTTATACTCTCTCTCTGTAGTGTAAACGAAGCGTGTAGTTCATATATAAGCTAGTCTATGTTCCTAGTTAATCTATAGTTCTTTTTATACTCTCTCCTTCTCTATCTCTCTCTCTCTCTCTGTAGTGTAAATGAAGTGTATGTTGATTAAATTACAGTCTGATTTGGCGTATATTTTGACTTAGTTGGTGCATAATTGAGTACGAACTGTAGCTTATATAAGATAGTCTATGTTCCAAGTTAATCTATAGTTCTTTTTATATTCTCTCTTTCTCTCTCTGTATTGAAAAAGAAGTGTATGTTGATTAAATTAAGTCTGATTTGGCGTATAGTTTGGCTTAGTAAGTGCATAGCTGAGTACGAACTGTAGCTCATATATAAGTTAGTCTATGTTCCATAGTTAACCTATAGTTCTGCTTATACTATTTCTCTCTTTCTTTCTTTAGTGTAAATGAAGTGTATGTTGATTAAATTGTAGTCTGATTTGGCGTATAGTTTGACTTAGTTAGTGCATAACTAAGTTTATCGTTTGAAATCTATAAGTGAGCCCCAAATATAAGTTTTACATCTGGCATCTCTTTTGTTTGTTTAAAATTTTTGTTTAGTATAGAGTTTGAAACTTTGGTGATTATAATAATTTCGGAAATATGGTTTTATGCGCTTTTGTCTTAAGTCAATCTTCTGTAAAGGAAATTGACGTTTGAAATTTTGGTTGGTAGCAAAAAGTTTGTTTGAAAAGGCAACAAAAAATAAAGCTGAGATATACTATAGTATAATTATAGTGTTTGGGAGAAAATTTTGAAATAAATGTTAGCAATTTCATATAAAAACCTTTAATTTTAAAACTTAAATAGCAATTAGGCTTTAGGACAAAATATATCAGAAATTTCAACACCATTTGCGAAAACGTAAACTAAAATAATTTACAAACGATTAAACACATCAAACGTATGAATTTTATGAAATGTTTAGTGTAAAAAAAACAGGCACTGGACAGAAAATACCACAATAATACAATAAACACATTTACAAAAATAAACATATATATTATAAACACATACACACATATTTTGAATCACAATTGGAATAGGAACAAGTAGAAATTTTTGTCCTTGGTACGGGCCTTTCATCACAAAAGCAGTGAAAACATAAAAGCATATTTTTGATATACCAACAAAAAATAGCATAAAATATATGTAAACAGACATATAATACAGAAATATTTATGTGCAGTCACAGACATACACGTAGACATATAAAAATAACTAAAATAACAACAATATCAGCAGCAACAACAGTTACTGCTGAAAATAGTAATAAAAAAATGTCATCATTTTCATAAAAGAGCATTTTGTGAAAACATCATCTATCACTGTTACAAAAACATCAGAGGTTGATATGATGGTCATCAACAATACCAGAAATAGCAACAGTAGTATGATGCGAACAAATCTGCTCTGCTATTAGGCTTAAAGAAGGGACTGAATATACAAATGTTTAAGCTGCACCCACTCATCAGCCTTTAGGCAGCTTCCTGACTCACTTGCATTGGGTCGTATGAAATATTTTAATAGTCAATGGCACAAAAAAACACGACAGACAGTTTAATGTTGCTGATAAGCTGCGTACAGCAATCAACCAACCATGCAATATTTGTGATAGTCTGTAATGAAGAAAAATGCTTTCAAATTGGGGGAGATTTATATTGTTTTACAAAAGAAAATTCTTTCAAGTGCTTGGCATTTTTAAGATAATTTTTTAAAACTTGATTTTCGGAAAAGTTGTCTAGACTATAGTTTATAGCTTTTAACCTATAGTGCAGACTATAGTTTGTAGTCCAGAACATGGACTTTAGTTCAGACTATACCCTGTAGTCTAGACCAAAATATAGTCTGCAATGATCTATAGTGCAAATTATTTTCAATGACCAAACTATAATCTATACCACAGAATTTGTCTATAATCTAGACTTTAGTCTTAAGGCTTAAGACCTTAGTCAATACTATAAGCTATAGTTCATACTATAGTACTAAGTCTAGACTATAATATATAGTACTCATTAGTATAGTCCAAAACAAAATTTATTGTCCGGATTTCAGTCTATAGTCCTGACTACCGTCTATAGTCCAAACTATGGACTTTAAGCCACACTATAGTCTATAATCCAGACTATAGTATATGGTACAGGTTATAGTATATAATACATACTATTATCAATAGTTCAGAATACCATCTGGAGTCCAGACTATAGTCTATAGTTAAATCTATAGTTTAGGCCATAATGTATATATCAAATTTTACTCTTTAGAGTCTGTATTCCGGACTATAGTTCAGACTAATGTCTAGAGTTTAAAATATTGTTTTTAGTCTACAAATAGCCCTTGGTCCACAAGATATCTTATAGACTACAAGATAGTCTATAGTCCAGACTGAAGTATATAATCCAAGCTATAGATTGTACTTAAGAATAAAGTCTTTAGTCCATAAAATAGTCTAAGCCCAGTTTGTAATCTACAGATTTAACTTTAGTCTAGTCCTGATTATAGTCTTTAGACTAGACTATTGTCTATAGTCCCGATAATAGTCTACAATACGGAATGAATTCTATTCAGTCAATATAAAAGATCTGTGTATGATGGATGTTATAAACTCTTTCACGTTTTTATTTCAATCACATCTGTCTGATGTCTGGCTTATACTTCTGATGAAATCTAAAGCTGTTAATAATTATTTTTATGTAATGACAGGTTATTGTAACGCATTTTACATCACATCTATATATTACTTCAACATATTCAGCACTCGAATATCTCTTTGTCAGAAAATAAACCAATAAAAAAAAGTGATGTTATTATTGTTGTGGTTGTTTGAGTTTATAAAATATTTTTGTTAATGAAATATTTATCATTTGAACATCACCCCGCACACTCCTCCTTCTGCTACAATTGAAACCTTTCAATCTAACTAATGGACACTCGAGGGACCTAACTGTCATAATAAACATGGACATTAGTTGAATTTATTAAACTGTCGTTCAGTTGTTCTTTAGCTGTTGATATTTTTCGATGTCATAAACTTAATAATGTCATAATAATTTTTATTTTTATTTTTTATGTTTTCCTAACACATCAGCGCCAGTATTCAGTTTAAATTGTGTATAAAGTTACAGTTTTCATTTTTTTCTCAGTTTTTTTTTTATTAAGTACATGAAGTTGTTTAATATTTATTGACATAATCAGAAGAATATAAAAATTTTGTTTGTTACTTTTTCATGACTGCTATTTTAAGAGCAAGAAATATTATAGCATTTTTACAATTTTTAACAGGTTAATAAAATTTTGTGTGTTCTTTTGTTTATTTGCTAAAAGTTATGTTTAATTTTTCCTAGGGAGTTGTTAAAATGCTGAAAAATTATATTTTTCATAAAATCTGATGCTTTTGCAACAATTGTTCCCAATGGCAGCAAAATTTGTAAGGTTTAATGTATTTAATGGTTAAAGTAAAAAATTGTCTTTATTAAATATTAAATACGAAGTAATTTACAACATATATGGTATGTTATATAAAACAGATTATAGAACAATATTTAGCATAGTACGATCTATAGAATAGACTAACTAATTGTATACAAATGTACTAAAAAATATTAAAAATACTTTGTACTACGACTATTGCATATTATATAGGAAAGACTATCGAATAGAGACGTCTATTGAACTGTACTATAGCCTATAGTATAGGCTTTGAAAAATACCAAAATATGTTCTATTTTATAGACTCTTAAATAGTTCATACTTTAGTCTACAGTATTGACTATTAAGCATTCCATACTATATCCTTAAGTATGTACTATCAAATAGTCTATAATATATTCTATAGTTTGAACTATGAAATTGTTCGTTCATAGTGTAGTCTGTTTTGTTGTTTATGGTATATACTATGAAAAATTTCAAAATCTAAATTATAGACTGTTTAATAGCTCAAAATATAGTCTATAGTATTGAGTAACAAATATACCATACTATAATCTAAAGTATATACTCTCAAATAGTCTATAATTTGGTCTATAGTTTATACTATTAAAAAGTATGTAGCCTCTATAGTTTATACTATTAAAAAGTATGTAGCCCATATAGTACATACTATCTAGTAGTGCATACTATAGTCTAAGGTATATACTATGAAAAATTTCAAAATATAGTCTTTAATATATAATGTTAAATAGTTCATACAATAGTCTATAGTATTGATTATCAAATATCCCATAGTATAGTCTAAATTATATACTATCAAATACTCCATCATTTGTTCTATAGTTCATAGTATAAACTATAGACCAAATGAGTATAGTAGTATAGTTTATAGTAGACTATCTAGTAGTCCATACTGCAATCTATAGGCTATTCTTTCATATAGTCTATAGCATAGACTATTGAATAGGCCATAGTACAAACTATCGAATAGTCTGTAGTATACAATCGTAAAATATCTATTACTATATAGTATGGACTATTGAAAGGTCTATAGTATTATAGTATAGACATTAGAATAGGCTACAGTAAATAGCTATATTATAGACTATCGAACAGAATAGTCTATAGTTTTGGTATATAAATGTGTTATTTGTTTTCATTTTAACCTATTGAATAGCATAAAGCATATCCTGAGAATAGAATGTCTCATACATACTATTATTTTGCTTAATATAAAATTATTGTTAAATTAATTTCTGTTGCTGATTACCTTAAATTATGCTATAAATTTTGTTTATATTAAATACCTAAAATTATGCTTTTGTAATCAATAACAACAAATAATTATTTAATCCTCAAATTACCTTCGTAATGACCATCATAACAATGATAGCTGTCATTTAATGTCATTAAGTTTTGATAAATGGGGGTGAGTATTGCAAAAACCCAATAAAATTGATATTGAAAATATTTTCTAAGGAAACAAAACAAAAGACTAAAAACGAAAAAAAAGTCTGGGCAGGGAGACAGCAACCACAAGAGTGGAGAGAGAAAAAAAATTGCACAAAAGTATTTAATTACAATTGGAAAAATATGCGATAATTAAAAATCAATCATTGTTATTTTTGAAAAAAAAAATAAAAATTTGGCATCGTTAGAAGGGGAAGTATAGATTAAAAGCTTTTCTAAAGATAAAAAAAATGTGGCGCCATGTGTTGTAGTGGGAAAAAAAATTACATAGGAAGATGCTACAGAGATCTCTGAAAAAATAAAAACATTCCATTACATGTATGTTTACAAGAATATGGTATATTAATGATGGAGATTTTTTCAATATCGTTTTTTTTTTCTGTACATTGTTTGCTTGCGGTTGAATGCAAAATCAATGTTGTACGGACAATTAATTTCTAGACTAACTAACCAACCAACCAACCAACCCCCCAGACCATATGCAGTAAAAACCGAAACGCATTATTACAGGGAATAAACATTAAAAAAAAAATCTAAGAGAAAAAGATTTACATTTTAAGGGTGTTTTCAAAAAAGCAGTTAGAGTTTGGAGTCCTAAAGCAGCAAGTTAACTGGTACGGTAATTGCTGCTCTTGTTGTTTGTTGTTTGTTATTTGTTGTAATAATACAGTCTGGACAGCACATGTTTAATGTCAAACATGATGCTGTTACTGCTGCTTAAACATCATCCATCATTGAAATTTTTAAACTTAAAACCGATAAATACAACATATTGATGAACAAGATAAAAAAAATAGCATTAAGTTAAGGACAAAATATATATTATGTGGAAATTTTTAGTTCAAAAAAGAAAGGGAAAGCAATTTAATGTTTTTCAATTTCAGTCAAATAATAATGCAGGAGCTGAGAGGGTGCAGTTAAATTGTGGCTGGGAGTTTGTTGTATTTTTTTTACCACAATTTATTTATCATTAAATATTTAATAATGTTCAATGTTCATTGGTATAAAGTCTTTTATATCTGTGTTTATAACCAGTTAAATATATACGAAATTTAAAATTTTCAATGTTTATAAAGTATAGCATATAATCAGGGGTTATGGTTGAGTCTTTTTTCTATTGCATACTTTCAGGTGTTGTGGCTGTTTTGTATGAAATTCACCACAAAATGTAATTAGCAGCAGCTGTTTTATTCACATTTATTATAATGGTCATTTAGTGAATGATGGATGTATGAATGCTGGAACAGCAAAAACTGTTGGTGATCATAAAATTAAAAATGTTTTTATTATATACTTTACTGAACAATAGTAAGTAAAGTATACCAAAACTTTTATGGAAAACATTCCTAGATTTTTTAAAACATCAAATGGACTAAAGCCAACTAGTATATTAAACAGACTATCGAGTAGTCTATAATTAAAAATATCATATAGTCTATAGTAAAGACTATAAAAATAGTCTACAGTAGACAATAAAGTAATTTATTATATAGTATAGACTATTATATAGTTTACCAAATAGTCTATAATATTAACTATCAAATTGACAAAAAAAAATAGTCTTTAAAATAAGTATAGACTATCAAGTAGTCTATAAAGCAGACTATCACTTTGTCTATAATATAGATTATCAAATAGTCTATAGGTTGGACTCTCAAATTCCATGTAGGTTGGACCTTCGAACAGTTTATAGTGTATAATATCAAGTAGTCTATAATAAACATTTCAATTGGTATATAATAGTCTATAATGTAGACTATCAAATAAGCTATGAAGTTGTCCAACAAATAGGCTATCAAATAGTCTGTCATATAGTTTACAACATAGTTAATCAAATAGTCCATAATATTAACTAACAAATAGTCTTTTAAATAGACTATCAAATAGTCAATATAGTAGACTATTTGATATTCTATTAAACAGACTATCAAATAGTCCTTAGTTTGAACTATCAAAAAAGTCTATAGCTTGGACTAACACGTATTTTATAGCCTATCAAATAGTCCATAATATTGACTATCTAATAATTCATAGTATTACTTAACAAATAATCTATTAAACTATCAATTTGTCTATAATATAAATTATCAAATAGTCTATGATATAGACTACTAATAGTCCATTATATAGACTATCAAATAGTCAATGCCTTTAGCTAATAAATAGTCCATAATATAGGCTAGAAACTAGTCTACA
Organism: Chrysomya rufifacies; assembly: GCA_014858695.1. Lineage (NCBI taxonomy): Eukaryota > Metazoa > Arthropoda > Insecta > Diptera > Calliphoridae > Chrysomya > Chrysomya rufifacies. The sequence goes on along the minus strand of JACGTJ010011143.1, from coordinate 767 downwards.
TAACGGGCTATCAAATAGTCTGTATAACAATATAGTAGTCTAAAACTTTATATATTTTTTAAAGACTTTTTAAAAACTATTTAATATTTCCCTCTTAAAACTCCTTAATAGTCTAGCTTTTTTCGTTTTAATTTCCAAATAATAAGAATAAATGAAAAGCCTCATGAATAAATCCTTACGAGGAAATCCTCTTAACCTTTAAAACAATAAAAGGAAAATCCACAAGGAAACCTCGACAAAAATTCACTAAAAAAACTCGCTTAAGAAATTCAATCTCTGCTTTAAAAGGAGTAAAAAATGAAAAAACGCCAGCGAAAACAATGATGATTTTTCAAATGCAAGGCCACAAAACCATATGCGGTCGAATTGTGTAAAGCAAACACTATAAGACTAAAGACTAAACTCCTCCATCCCTTAAAAGAAAACTGCTAAAATAAAGCTACATAATGAAAACAAACTACTGGAAGGAAGCAATACACTTGAGGGAATATTATTTTTTTTCCTTAAAGCTTTCTCTACATAAAAAAAGAGATTCAATTTTGACCGAAAAAGAAAAAAAAAAAAAAA
>JACGTJ010011128.1:0-10300 GCA_014858695.1 Chrysomya rufifacies | reverse complement strand
TAGTTTAGTTCTAGTTCAGTTCTAGTTCAATTCTGGTTCAGTTCTTGTTCAGTTCTACATATTAGCTCACGGAGTTCATAATTTTTTACCAAAAAGTATTTTTTTTGCGATTTCCTGTGTCTTTGTTTTTATATTCACGAACACGTTGTGAAAATTTTTATAAAAAAAAAACAAGTAAGACCGCTTTAGTCGGTCAAGCGCGACTATATGATAACCTGCACAACTTTATGCGAAGTAAATTAACGGTTTTGTTTTTGTGTCAATCTGGACAGTGTTTACCAAGATATCCTTCAAATTGCGAATATCTGTCACATCTTTTAGAATTATATTTTTTTAGTTTAGAGGGTCATTAGTGCAAAAACATAGCAAGACAATTCGCCGATTTAATAAATGTCACTTATAAATTAAAAACCATATTCCTGGTGTTGGTTTACACTTTTATGGGCGCTTGGTGAAAAATGGACCTATCATGAATATTTTCCACAAGTTACTTTCCCCCAAGAAAATATAATCATAATAATAATTTGTGCCAAATTTTATTGAAATATCTTCAAAATTACGACCTTATCCACATATTTCATCATATTTACACCATTTTGGAAGGACATTTGTAGGGGGGGCTAGGTGTAAAAATGGATCGAACATGACCATTTTCCACAAGTTATATTCCCTTAACAGAATAATAATCTGTACCAAATTTCATTGAAATATCTTTAAAATTGCGGTTTCTCCCACACATTTTATCATTTTTCACCATTTGAAGGACATTTGTAGGTGGACTAGGTGTAAAAAAGGACATATCAAGAACATTTTCCACAAGTTTAATTCGTATATCAAATTAATAATCTGTACCAAATTTCATCGAAATATCATTAAAATTGCGACCTCACTCACATATTTTATCATTTCTATCACCATTTCGGAATGGGGGTTAGGTGAAATAATGGACCGATTATAATGAAACTTGATACATGTGTTAAGATCTTTAAGAAAGTTATTCACACCAAATTTCATCATAAATACACACTCAGTTAAGCCAGTTATGAGTTTAAAATCTCCGGGGGGATATTTGTATTGGTCCCAGTACCAAAATATTTATTTGTGCCAAATTTCAAGACTTCAAAATTGCTATCTGTAGATTTTGCACAAGCTTTACAGCCAGCCGTACAGACAGACGGACGGACGAACATCGTTTAATCGACTCAGAAAGTGATTCCGAGTCGAACGGTATAGTTAAAGGTGTGTGTCTCTTTGTTACATACATCCGCACAAACGTTATACCCTCTCCACCTACGATGGTGCAGGGTATTATTAATCCGTTTGTCCTACGTACCACCTACAAATTATAGATGGACAACTTAAAAAAAAAAAACAAAAGTTTTTAAATTGATCTAATATGGTGGAGAAATAATGACACTATTTTATTGTTTCATTTTTTACATTTTTTATAGGGTGTTTATGAAATAGTTTTAAGTACAGGGGGTATCATACCTAGATCCAGATGCTTAATACAGAATAATACAAAATATAAACCTCTATTTTTAATAGTAATACAAAATATAAAAATCTCTTTTTTAAGAAGTTTTTTTTTTATCAAAATTCATGTCGTAATTCTTACTATTTCATTGTCTTAACTTTACATAGTATTTTCTTTAGATGTAATTCAATTGATTTCATAACAGATATTTATTTATAAACAATTAATGTTTTTATAAAAAAGCTAATGTAGTTATTAGATTCATATATCAACTTTCAGTATACTATGAAAATAACTTGTTTTAAATAACAAAAAAATTAACTAATAACCAGTTGATTAACACGTCAAGTGTATAAAAAGCCAACAATTAACACCACCATTAACTTCCTTGTCATATGCATGTATGTCTCTTTATATATAAATAAATAACATATAAAGGATGTTGTTGTTCAAATTGTTTTCACAATTACTTTTACTAATAGAGTTATACAAGCTTATCACATTATTAAAATAGAGATTAGCAAACTACTTGTGTAACGGAATGAATGAAAGAATAAATGACTGAATGAATGGCAAAATAGCTTTGTTTTAAGCCACATTTTGTTATCTTTGCGGTGAAGTAAAAAAAAAAATATACATATAAAGAGGAGAAGAAATAACTTTAAACGTTTTTGTGAATAAAACAATATAATAAAGTAAGTAGTCATGACAGCAGCAACAAGTATAAAATATTATAGAATCCCTTTTCGAAAGGACACAAAAGAATACAAAAACCTTAAACAAGTCACATTAACATAGACTGAAGTGGCTGAAGACCAAAAAAGGATAAAACTCTAAAAATAAAAAATAAAATGCTATAAAAAAAAGAAATATAATATAAAAGACATCAACAACATTTCGTTTGTTTTACAATGTTTTGGTTGAATGATATACACTTACACTCGAGAAAAAACCAACAGAAGTCGATGACATGTTAGTTGACTTAACAATCCTATAATTCTTAATGCAACTCTCAGTCTAGTAATACGTTTCCAAAATGTATTACTTACCAAAATTTCGAGTGTATCTTTGTGCTTTTTGAACAATACTTTCAAGTTCCTTTCTTTTTTTAGCAACATGTTTTCATAAAATTAAACAAAATAATAAAGATTATTGTTAGAGCTTTTCAAAAAAGGTTACAGTTAAAAAAAACTGTAGAAATTATAAATCGGATAGCAATGACTGACTGAGTTAAAAAAAAAAAAAAATTTGGCGCCTATCAGTGGCATGAAACGTTGAATTTATTCATTCAGTCATTCATCCACTTATTTTGTGAGGCTGGTGTTGTTGAGTGAGTTAATCGCTTGTAGAATAATTGTTCATTGTGGATCAACCAAAATGTTTTTTTTTACTAGTTTCAGAAAAAAAAAATATTTTCTAACCTTTTGTTTTATTTTAACTTTATCTACAAGGAAGTACTTAAACTTTTACAATTTATTTAAATTTTAGAATGTTTAAAAATATTACATTATTTTTAGTATTCAGAATTAAAAATGTTCTGTTTATAGGAAAATTTTCAATTAGTAGAACATTTTTTTTTTAAAGTTTTCCATTTGTGATTTTTTTCTTTTCTGAATTTCCATTTCAAAAACTTTTCAAAATATAATATTATATTAGTAATAAAATTTTTGCAAAAATTTTCTGTTTCTAGAAAATTTCTCCAAAAATTTTTTGTTTATAGGAAACATTTTTTTAAATTTTCTGTTTATAGAAAATTTTTTCAGAAAATTTCTGATAATAGAAAATTTTTTCAAAAAAATTTCTGATTATGAAATTTTTTCCAAATATTTTTTGTTTATAGAAAAATTTTCAGAAAATTTTCTGATTAAAGGAAATATTTCTCAAAAAAATAATTTTAAGTGAATTTTTCCAATAATTGTATGCTTGTAGAAAAATTTTCAAAATTTTTCCGTTTGTAGAAAAATTTTCAAAATTTTTCCATTTATAGAAAATTTTTTCAAATTTTTTCGTTTACAGAAAAATTTTCTAATTACAGAAAATTCTTTTAAAAGTTATCAGATTATAGAAAATGTATGCTATTTAAATTCACTCAGTTATTCAGTTTAAATCTTTTTATAAATGTTTGAAAGATTTTTTTAATTGCTTTTAATATGACTTCTTTACCGCATTGACATATTTGTTGGTTTTCATTTCAAGGACATATTGCAAGCTGCATAGTTATATAGCTGCATATACAAGTGTTATAAGCAAAGCTTTTCCCGTTTTTTGTTTTTCATTTTCGTTTAATACATTGATCGTTAATCCTTCTAAAGAAAAAGATGAGAAGAGCTAAAGTCAAAAAACTTGACACCAGTTGTGGCACCAGCAATCAGCTAAAACTGAATGAAATAATTAAAAAAATTGATGGTAATAAAATGGTCAAGAGTCAAACTTCCAGCATTCAAAACATCAAGTTAGATAGTTAAGCTAAAAGAAAAGAAAAATTCGTTCAAAAATAACAAGAATAAAATACATTTGTTTTGAAAAGTTAGTTGTTTTTGTTGAGGATGATGAAGATGTTGATGATGATGATGATTTTGATGAGAATGTTATATTGGCAACATGTGTTGGCATTGAGTTCCACATGTAACAGCTAATGGTAGCTTTGTCATTTGGTATCGTGGTTAGTAATCTTGACATTCATTTGTTGCTTCTTTTGTATTTGGTTGCTTGTCGGAATATCCGTCGGTTAGTAGTACATGTATCTGTTTATCTTGTGGTATGTTAAGGAATGTCTCGGAAACATGTAGACAAAGGCGTTACAAATTGCTTGATGAAATCTATGTGTTTAACATGAATACAAGAAGAATAGAGATTGAATGTAAGTAAGTGAATTAATTGTTAAACATAGTGTAAAGTGTCTTGAGTGTTTGTCTGAGTGTTTATAAATATGTTTGTGGGGATTATTTTCTTTCCTTCCCTGTTTGACCTTCAGGAAACACTTGTTGTTAATGCTACTGTCTAAAGTCGGTCAAGGTATTAGGAATCATTAACATCATTATTATCATCATGCTTCCTTTATTGTTTCATAAAAGTCTTAAAAGTCATCTACTATGTTTACTTCTTGTATTTATATCTTAACATTTATACAAACTTACAATTGAGCAAACGTATGTGTAATTGTGTGTGTGTGTGTGAGTGTATCAAATAGAATGGACATACGACAAGGACGTTGAGTGTAAGTATTTGTTGAAAGAAAACAATAGTTGTGGCAATCAACAGCTTAACGCCCCAAAAGCAGTTCAAACAGACGGACATAAAAACAGACATACATTATATACAAATAAACATTTGCACACTTAACAATAACAGTGAAACACATACACAAACTCAAACATCCAACCAGCTTTGGTAAGAAAATAAGTAAAGAACGAAAGACTCTAGCCAAAGACAGACAAAAAGTACTGACAAAAAAAAAAAAAACCCACAAACAGACGTTGAAGAATCAGATATAAAGACACTTGGGTAATGTGAGATATCACCAACACCATCGTTGTTATCAGTAGTAGCAATAACAACACAAAAACGACGTCATTATCAAGGTCACCCAGAGCAGAAACCAAACAGCAAAAAAGAAAAAAACACAAGGAATAACACAAAACATTTTAAACAGAAAAAAGAGAAATCCAGTAGCAGCAGCAAGGGAAACCAAATGAATGTTAAGTATTCATGCTAAACACACTTGAGCAACAGCATTAGCTCATCTCAAGTTGGCATCCTTTGAAAATTCACAAGAACAAACAAGCAAACAAACACTCTTCTTCCATATAAATGTTCATTCTACTTGCTGCATAGGTTACGTTTTCGTAGTAGTTGTTTGTATGTCGGTAGTGGTAGTAGTCTTGGCTTTCTTCTAAATTATATCTACATACACTCACATATAACAACACACATTTATTTAAACATTTATTTCTCTTTTACGACAAGTTAACTTACTTATATACAAACACTTAATATACAAATATAAATCCAACTTGACTTCCAAATAAAAATTATTCTTCACTACACACAAACACTTTTACATGAATACAAAAAATATTGGGGGTAAAAGTTTGTGAAAATGGAAACATTTTAAAAGGAAAAAAAAAATCAAGAAGTAGAAGGTCCTTTGGAGGAAACTTTTTAAAATTTTCTCACAAACAAACATTTTTTTGTAAAAATGTTTAATTGAAATAATGTTAATAATATTTTTAACAGCGAAAGTTTTTAAAAATGTTTAGATTTTTTAAAAATTTTGCTATACACTGAAATATTTTCTGAAATAAAAAGAAACAACTTTCTGAAATAAAAAGGAACAACTTGAAAAAGTTTATAAATAGAGAATTTCTAGAATTTTGATAGGAGCACATTTTTTGAAAAACATGTAATAAAATGTTGCTGTGAATTGTTTAAAAATATTGCCCTAGTCAGAAATGTTGCTGTGACAAACATTTTTCAACAATAACAAATTTAGAAAAAATTTTATGCAAACGGGAAATTTCTAAAACATTCTTTTAAGCAGAATAGTAAAAAAAAAACTTTTACATGAATACACAAATTTTTTGTTTTATATAGAAATGTTGCTGCCGCTGAACATTTGTTGAAAAATGTTGCTGTAAACAAAAACGTTGCTGCCACAGAAAGCTCTTGAAAAATGTTGCTGAGACAAACAAATTTTAATAAATGTTGGTATAATCGAAAACTTTTGAAAAAAAGTTCAACAAACTAAAAGTTCTAAAAAATTTCTATAAAATTAAAATTTTTAAAAAATATAAATTTCTTTTTCAAACTAAATATTTTTCAAAAATGTTGGTATGTTGTAAACTATTGCAAAATGATGCTAAGTTTCTATAACAGAAAATTGTTAAAAAAAAAAATGTCACTTTCAGAAGAAAATTTCTGAAAAAAATCTTTTTTAAGAGTAAAAGAAACATTGAAAAATATTGGTGGAATAGAAAATTTCTAAAAAAAAATCTTGCTATATAAAGTAGAACATGTTTAAAGACTGTTGTTATAAACAACAGAATAATTTTGACAAATGTTGCTATAAACAACATTTTTTAAAAAGGTTCTATATGCAAACAAATTTTCTTTTAAATGTTCTCAAAACAGAATTTTTTAAAATGTTTAATAAACAGTAAATATTATTATTCAGAAAAATGATATATTTGTCTCGTTAATAATATTTTCCAGAACTTTCATTGATTTTGCTTTTATATTTAGCTCCTTATTAATATTCTTCATAATTCTCAATAATTTTGCTAATAAATTTGTATAGTAAGCATGTATGCTATTATCTACAACTTCCTTTCAAGAAATCAAACTAAAAAATTATTTTCTGACTTCTTGGTCTGCTTAATATATACGAATGTACGAATGTATTCATATACATATTTATATGTACAACTTTAAATGAATGAATGAATGAATGAATGAATGAAGAAATAACCAAAGTTTACTTAAATGTCCATTGAATTCATTCATAGACTTCTACTAGTTTTTAAAATTTAGTTCGAACTTATTAAATGTTGAGAAATATTTATGTTGTTTTGTGTTTCTATAAATAAAAGTTGTACATCAGTGGTTATGTATATGTGTTGCCTTTCAACGCCTTGATCTCAAACCTAATGCAGTTAGTTTGTCGGTTAGTTAGATGTCTCAGAGTTCAAGTTAAATAGCATGCAAATACCTTTCAAAATTTTGTGCATTTACTGGCTGCAATACAACACAACAATAACTAAAATTGTAAAAGGATAAAAACTTTCATAACACTCACAGTCACAATACAAGAGACTTCTTTCTGTCTTCTAAGGACGAGTAAGATGTAATAGAGAGAAAATAGTCTTAGTAAGGATGAAATCTAGTTATGGGTACAATACAAATACTTTACTTATGTCTTATTGTGTGTTAAAGTTTATGCACATGTAAATGTCTTTGTGTATGATAAGGATGATGATGATGATGATGTTGTTGGTTATTAGTTTTGTTTATATGTAACTGATTATGTATGTTTGCGTGTAAGTGTGTGTGTTAGAAACATTAGTTAAAGATATGATACTACTTTTACTACATCTTCTAAGTAGTATGATGAACTCAATTGTGGCAATTGTATTTTCTCTTCTTGTTTTTGGGTTTGTTTGCCAATATGTGAACTTTAGTCTTCTTATTCTTATACAATTTAAGCATTTGTAGACAAGTCTGTTGGTAAATATGTATGAGTGTGTTTATGGAGCACATGTTAAGCAAAGAAATGTGTGTAAGTATGTTTGTCTATCTGTATGTCCGTCTTTTTGTGTGCTTATGTGCCTGTCGGAGTTTTTGTATGAGAAGAAATAAGTAAAACGTCCTTGTCTACATGACTTTTGCAGACAATCTTATAGAGTTATCTTCGTATAAAGCAATGTGTAAAAGTAATTGTTTATATCAGCCCAATAAACAAATTTTTCTAAATTTTTGTGAAAATTTCCTTTAAAAAAAGGGAAATTTTACGAAAATTTACTTTTAAAATTAATTTCGTGAAATTTTTCAATAAAAAGCAAGATTTTTGAAGTTTACCATGAAAAGGGAATCCTCGTATAAGGAAAATTTTAAAAAATTTCCATTAAAAGAAAATTTCTTATAAAATGGAAGTTTTGTGAAAAAAAGGAAATTTTTGAAAATTTTCTAAAACGATTTTTTTTTACAAAATTTTACAAAAAATTATTATAAACAATTTTCTATAAAAATAAGGTTTTTTGAAACCTGGAAAATTTGATGAAATCTTTAAAACTTTAGAAGGGCATACGATAATGTTTGCTGGGTATATAAAGTTGTGTAGGTTAGTTATGCAAAATGTGTTTAAGTGTCTGAATTTGAATCATATTTCTTCACATGGGAACTATTTTGCTCCTTGACTCACATGTGGGTTTATATTATATTGGTACGTTTCAGTTGGTTGTTTGGTTCGTTGTTGCTTCATGTTCTTTTATTTGAGTTTTTTTGGGGAGTTCTTTTACGTCTCAAAGGAAATCACTTTCTTGGTGTCGAGAAATTACAGATAATTTCCAAAATGTGTATATGAAACATATATTCACAACAATAATAACAATAACATAACAATATAATGTTGTTAGTGTTCATCTTCTTTATCGTCTACTTGAATGAAAAACAATATGTGAAAGTGAAAGTTTTTTCTAGGGTACAGATGAATGAATGAAAGGATGTCTAAGATTGAATACGAATAAGTGTATAAGTGTTTGATTGTATAACAAGGAATTGGTGTTCGTCAAGAGTTTGAGTATCTGGAAGTTTGTGTGTGTGTGTTTGAGGAAAAGTGGTACACTTAGTTGTTCAGTTTAAGATGCTGTTGCAACTTTTGAACTCCTTTTTGTAAATGTTTTTTGTTCATTATTTAGCAAATGATTGTACATTCTTATGCATACTTAGGAAAATATTGTAGAATATATGTATGTATATATATGCCATACTTTAGTTGTCTGTATATTTACTACTAGTTGTAGTAAAGTAGTAGCATGAATGAAGAAAATATATGTGGCAAGGACTTTTGTTGCATTATAATATATGTTTGTATATACTTAACATATAGTAAGTACGAAAGTATATATGTATGATGGAAAAGATTTTCTTTACATAAGATTCACACATGATTGTTAGGACTAGACATTGAAGCAGACACAAAAATATCTTGAAAATATTAAGTTTATATAAAAGAGTGTGTATGTGTGTATAAATATGTCTGGATGGTATTTTAAGCAAGACAAGGGAATTCCTCAAGGTTACTGGCACACTATACTGAGGTCCATATTATAATAATAGTTGGTAGTTATAGTTTTTGAGTATGCGTAGAAAATTTACAATACGCATAAATATTAAAATTTTCTTAACAAGATTTTCTTACAATAAAGTAAGCAGACATGATCTGAATAACGAATCTTTGCATATTTGATTAACATCACTTAAGAATTTATTAATGCACATATTTATATATGAAGTTTTATTTTAGCAAATAGGAAATAAAAATAATTAGAGACACACATATTCATATTAGAACCACAACAACAAATAAACCAGAAAACGGTATTTAACGCTAAATATTCAATATTGTTCAATTTATATAGAATTTTTTTTGTAAATTTTTTTTTATTAAAAAACAATCCACTAGTTATTGATTTTGAATAACTCTTAAATCTTTTTCATTATTAAAATATGTATATTTTTCTCATCTAGTATAGAGAGAATAACTTTATGCATAATAATGTATTTTTCCAATATAAACCGCTTAAGAATATTTTATGTTTTATCCACATGTAGATACATTTATATCAAACATATATTTGTTTCAATACATAGATTATTATTGTATATATTATTATATAAGTACTACAACTTATGTATAGATTTATATATACCAAAGTATTTAGTAGAGGGTTTGTTTATATGCAAACAATAAATATTTAAAAAAAATGAAAATAATAAATATTCCATATATACTCGTACTCTAAATATATTCTCAATCATTGAAGATAAAAAATTGAAAATATTATTAAAAATAATAATATTTGATCCAAGCTGAACGTATGAAGTGCACGTTGAAGGTAAAAAACTTACAATCATGCTAAAGTGAAGAAAAACATTAGACTAATACCTTAACGGCTGAGCAAGAAAATTGTTGTATGTTTTCCGTAACCATGTCTCAGAGTAAATATAAATTAACATTCTACAATCTCCTAATCTCAAAACGATGTTAATAGCTTATTTTAGTTCTAATTTCATTCTAGTTCAGTTCTAGTTCAGTTCTAGTTCAGT
>JACGTJ010011103.1:360-10931 GCA_014858695.1 Chrysomya rufifacies | reverse complement strand
GTTCTAATTCTAGTTCTAGTTCAGTTCTAATTCGGTTCTAGTTTGCAATTTACTTCAGAATTCCTCTTTTATTTCGACTTCGCTTTAGTTTTTTGTCGATTGAACTAAAAACTATTTCGAAAATTTATAATAATTAATTTTAATTAAATTAAATAAATATTTTTTTTAAGTTCATTAATGGAGATATTGGCTTCTTAATGGCAGAAATAGTGGCACAATTTGAAAACAGTATCTAGCTAGATGTTTTAATTTCGTTTTCATATTAACATATTTCTTTTTTGCATTTATTCATGTTTTTGCTTTCAGTTTTACCTTGACAATGTTATGAAACATATTTAGAAATAAAGCAGAAATGGTAATTTAACTTGCAACAGAGCAATAACATTATTTATGTAGTCAACTTACAGTGTTGATAGTGGTCATGGCTGAACACATGCAAATTTAACATGTTCGTCTCATATTACAAACAACTGACAACAATAAAAAAACAGCAGCATTAGTTGAAACAGCAACGATATCTTAATGAAATCAAAAACCCTTTTAACTGCATTTCGTATAAAACTACTCTAAAACTGTAGAGATCTACAAAACAAATGAAGATGTGTTTCGGTGGTATGGGGTATATAAAAGCCCACAAGATAAAGAAAATTTACATTTTAATCAAAAGTAACCAAAAGCAAACAAGTCAGATACGAACGCATCTATTTTCATAAAAACAAAACGCATTGGACTAAACAATTATAGCAGTAAAAGGAATGGAAATATTCATGTATTCCAACAGCTTTATGTAGAGCTATACACACACAAACACACACCAAAGGAGTTACAAAAATTTAGCATATTTGTTAAAGGATAAATTCCTACAAAACTGATAACGAATTTTTGGGTAGTGAAATTTTTAGCTGGTAGCAGGATAAGTAAACAATTTGAAACAAAGAAAGAAATGCCGTTGTGGCCTATAATGTTATGGCCTAAGCCTAAGTCTAGACAACAACAGCAAAGACATGTAAAGCAATATACAGGCAATGGATATATAAATTTACAATTTGCTATAAGGACCTTTGCAGCTGCCCCTTCTAAGCAATATTGGTTGCATGTATTTGTAATCAATGTTTTGCTATTCAGTGTTTCAATTGTTGAGGCTCAACACCGTCAACCACAGCAACAGCAGCATCAACAACAATCAGGAGTTTCAAATAATTATGAAGGAGTGGATGTTGTTTCAGCTCTTACAGGATTATCAAATGGTTATGCTACTCCTAGTTATATGAAAAATTACTATCAACATATTAGTGAAGCAGTGGCAGTGGAACAACAAAATCAACATCAGCAGCAGCAACAACAACAACAACATAATGCAGACCACGGTTTAAGATATGAAGAAAATATAGCAGCTACTGCTGCTGCAGCTGGTATTATTGGTCGCGACTTTTTGTCTTTACAAACAAATAATTATGCTAATACCATTAATACTAAAGGTAATACTGTTGCTCCAGGAGTAAGAACCACCTTGCAACAAGAAGCAAGTTTCAATATTTATGATGGTGGTTTTGTACCTACAACTTTTACAAATGCCGGTAGCCATTATGCTGCAACTTTACATGGTTTACAAACAAACAATGCTCAACAACAACAATCCAAAACAAATTCTGCTACTGCCAATAACAACAACAATTTACAGGGAAATCAAGAATTATATGAAAATATTAATGACCAAAATAACTATAACTTTAATATAATACCAACAACTACGGATAACAATGGTGTTTTGCAACAAAGCAGTTCATTTAGACGATTATTGAATTATGCTAATAATGCCGGACAAGAGAATATTGCAACTGCGGCAACAACATTAGGGGATGATACTACTGGTCATGGTAACGCAGCCAATGAAGAAAGATCTAATGTTGGGGCAAATATTGGTGCAGGACGTGGAGGTTTAGCAAATTATCGCCTGGTTTATGCAGATGATGACCAACAATCCTTTATGCTGCAAAATTTCTATAATCGACAACAGCAGCAACAGGAAGAACAACAGCAACAGACTGCTTATAATGAACCAGCTTTAGAACAAAAACAAAATTTTGCAAATTATTTTCCTCAATCAGCAACAACTGCAACAACAACGGCTTCAGCTGGGTATGAAATAGAAAATCCACAAAAATATTACACATTAAATAATTATCAACAACAAACAGCAACAAAACCACAGTATCAACAGGAACAAGAACAACAGCCACAATACCAACAACAACAAACTTATCTACACTATCAATTTAGACCATATGATATTCAACAAAAATCACAACAACAAATTGATAATAATGGCATACAACCAGCAACATATTTTCAAAGTTTTATACGACATAAAAATGATGATGTTGCTGATAGCAATAATCGAGAGCAACATCATTATGAACAAAGACATATAACTAGAGATAATAATCAAAACTGGAAACAAAACGAAATAATGGCTAATTATCAACAAAAGCAAATAAATATAGAAAAACAACAGCAGCAACAACAACAACAACAACCACATTCTCATCATATGCAGCAGCAACAACAACAAACTCATGTTAATAATCATTATCAACGTCAATTAATACAGGAACCGGAAACTGCAGAAACCACACATCATAGTACACGTGTAAAAAAAGCACCTAAACATAAAAACAAACGTCATGATAATCAAGAACACAATTTTAGTTATGATACTTATGAACAAAATCATATAGAAACTGAAACACAAGATCATTCCATACTGCAACTAGAACAGTTACAACAATTACAACATCAACTACATCAGCAACAACAGCAATTTGTCGATTTGCAACATCAACTAATCGATCATGATCAACAGTTGCAAATACAAAAACAACTTGCTCAACATCCACCACCCTCATTACCACCCATTACACATACTGTACACCATAACAGTCATAGTTTACAGGCTTTAGCTGGAACTCCACTCTCAAAACATACACAAATTATTAAAACCATACCAATACCACAGAGGCAACAAATCCATATACCATATAGGGAAAATGTTACTATTGAAATACCTAATCCAGTTATAACAACTGTTAGTAAGCCATTAGCCATAGAAATTCCAGTAACAAAAACGGTTACCATACCTCAAGTACAAGAGGTTAAAATACCTATAGAAAAACTTAAACCTGTACCAGTTGAACGTCCTATACCTTATATTGTGGAGAAAAGAGTACCATATACTGTGGAGAAACAAGTAGCTAAACCGGTATATTATCCAGTACCCATAAAAGTACCCATTGTTCATACTGTGATTCATAAAGTACATTCACCTCATTATACTCAACATTCTCATGAGCCGGCACATTCAGCACCATCACCACATCATCATATTCATCACCATCAACAGCATCCTAGTATTCGTTTGCCTCATAATGTTTATCGTACTACTGGTCATAAGCGTGGACATGGTCATTCCCCAGCTCATCATTATTTAAAATGAGATTTGTAGTACGTTGTTTTTCTTTTTTTTCTCATTCATATTTATTTTAAATTTTTAGGTTATTTTTATTTGAATATTATTATTGTTATTATTATTAAATATTGTAATTATTGTTGTAAAATTTGTTATTAGCAAGTTTATGGTAAAGTCTAAAATATGAAGGCAAAGGAACAAAAATCTCGTTATATACATATTTATATAAAATAATTACTAACAATAGACTAATACAAATCGTAATTATTAATAAATAACTCTGAGTTATTAAAACATGTATTTAGATCTGTTTTATGAGATTCCACTATAAATTTGAATTGGCCCATTTACGAAGCTCTCAGTCTGTTAAATACTTTTTACACCCTGTACCACCATAGGTGGAGAGGGTATAATGCGTTTGTGCGAATGTTTGTAACATAGAGAAAAAAAATTCGAACACCCACCTTTAAGTATATGGTTCCACTTACAATCATTTTCTGAAACGATGTCCGTTGGCTGGCTGTTCAAACTCTACAAGTCGCAAACTATCGGGAGCAAACCTATTGAAATTGGCAATGATCTATTACTTTACCATGTACCCTGCCGAATGTGGTTTTTAATGATAACGAAATTTCGCGTGTATTACTTCTTAATTTATCTTAACTTATGTGCCAAGTTTCATTATTATTTCACCTAGCCACCCCTACATATGTCCTCTCAAATTTATAGAATATTATTTCAATACCAGAAGGATGCCTGTCGAAAATGATCATTATCATGCTTTCTCCTAGCCCCCATACAAATATATCCCCTGGGAATAATGTTTGGAACATATAACTTGCAATTTAAAGCAATTTAGCTGTAAAACTTTCTTATGTATCTTAACATATTTCATTTTAATCGTCATCACGTAAATGATACACCAAAATAAGAGTCTAACTACATAGAATTCTTAAATATAGGAAAAAAATTTGGATACAAAAAGCCCATTAATTTACCTTCTATAAAATTACCGACTAAAGCACTCTTACTTGTTTTTAATTGACTCTAGTTATCGAGATATAGTTTGTTTTTCAAAAATTTTTGAGTTATCGACATGTATATTAGGAACTACAAGAAATATAGAAGACATGTATATTAGGAACTACAAGTCTGCTAATGTGTTCGACTTTGTACAAATGGAAAATGAGCGTGGCTTCTGCCCATATTTTTCTATGTTACATTGGGTATCAAAGATAGTATCAAGTCGAATGTAATTTTTCTTTTGTTATATTTTCTATCTACGAAAAACTTATAATCAAGAAGTTTTAGATTGCAACTAGAAATTGAGTTTGAATGCCACTGTTTTTTACTTCGCACACTTTTTATTAAATTTTTTATTTACTATTTGCGTTACAATACAAGCAATTATAACCATATACAACAATTTTGAATATCTTTGACATATATAGTAAAAATAGCCACGCCTTCCTTATGCCCACTTCTTGAGCCCATAATACTTTAGAATAAGGATCACTCATAGTCACCTATTTATATATGAAAATGGGGTCACCTTTTTAAAATGATTTTATATTTTTCTTGCTCTCAAATTTGTGGAAATTTTGTTCAAATATAGGAAATATATAACTATATATAGAATCGAATTGAAAGTCATTTGATTTGATTGACTTAAAAACATGCCCATACTTTTGGGCATGTTTTTAAGTCAATCTGTTAAAAGTATTACAGGACAGCTCTATAATAAGACAAATTTTAATTGGGTCGATAAAAATGTACAAGGTTCGGCCAACCCAAATTAAAATTTAATTTAATACTGACTATTAATGATTCGACCAAGACCAATATAATAGTGTAATATATGATTTAAATGTAATTGTTTTTTTTTTTTTTAACATTAAGTGCTTAAGAACATTTTTATATATTCTATTCCACTTATATTTTAACATAAAAAGAACTAAACGCTCCTTTTGCTAACTAATAACTATAATCAGTACTAATAATGATAATCAGTGAATCCTTAAAAGCGTATTTTACTTTATCAATATAATCATAGCAGGTTTATGCAATAATTGCACAAATACCAGCAAACTTATATACATGCATACAGCATATATACATAAAACATATTTAAGACCGAAAATCTATTTTATGCATTTACAAAACCAACAAAAACATAAACAACAATAATTATAATAATTATCATTATTGTACACAACAATTCATATATATATTTAGATAATATCACGTAACTTAGATACAAATAATTTTATAGAGACATACAAAACCTATCAACACATTAGATAATCAACTACAAATTTGAGTACAATTAGATGTTTTACTAATTCAGATACATGAATACATAAAACACACGCAAAAGCATAAATGTGTATAAACACGTACATGTTTTTTTATAGAATTGCATATGAAAGCATTTCATGCAAATGTACTTATATTTAGAGAACTAAAGTGCAATATTTTTATAAAGCATAGAGAAAGTAATTAAATTATCCTTTAGCGTTAAAATCAAGGTTATTCTGTTTGTTATATTTGGAAAATATTGCGCTGCACTGAATTGCTCAAACATCGTACTACTTCCGATCTATGATGAAGTATTTTCCGGGCCATGGTATTTGAGGCAACTGATGTGTTACAAAGTGCCGTTGTCATGTATCCTGACTGATTTTTAAGGACGTTTCAGGAAAGTAGGCATATCGAGCTGAAACATGTCTGCAACATGGTGGGTTAATGGCGGAGATATGTAGAATCGATAGCGAAGATACTATCTATGGAGAGATAGTCTCTATACCAAGTATGTCTGGAGGTGAGGCCAGCAGTCTGGTATCACAATCTGATTGTGAAAGCTAATTCGCTGCTCATCTTAAATATTTATCAATTAATAGTTTTTGTTAAGGTCCTACGCATTTTATAGGAACGAAGTTAACATGTATGTGTATGCGTTTAAATGTTTCGATATAAGAAGATTTACAATAAATTAGGGTTGCTAAAGATTTTCAAAGTAAGTTTAAGGATTTTTGGTGATTTTTGTTTTTTTAATTTAATAAAGTTATGTTTATTAAATATTTGTATCGTCTATATGTATTAAGATATTACTTGCTTTATTAACTTTTGCAAAAAGGTAAGAATTTGTGTAATAACAAATACCTTACAAATATTATTATACAATTCATACACAAAGCTTTATATAATGACATGCACACAAACACTTTTACTTGAAAGCCAAATTGACCACATTTCTTAAAATTACGAAATGTAATACTTGCATTTTATACTAGCTACTAATCTTAGCAAAAGGTTTACATTTTAATACGGTAAGAAGATATTTAGAGCTAGACTATTTATATCTGTCGGCCTTACACTACATTTTCTTATATTTCTAGCATATATCATTCTTTCTAAGGAGCATAGTCTCCCAACAAAAGTATTAATTTCGTTTTCATTAATCAGTAATTGCTTAAGGTGACAGGCCGCAACTCCATGTTAGCTTCAAATCAGACAAGCGCTCCATTAATAGTTCCTCAGCCATTGTGTTAATCCACCATGATTACAAACATTTTTCAGCATGCTATGCCTACTTTCCTGAGACTTCCTTAAAAACATTTTTGGTTCTATTGCTGCTAAAGGTAATTCAATAAGAAGCAGGTTTAAATTTACGATAATGGTTTCGTGCTTTCAAATATTGGTTGCCATTACAACAACATTCCCCCACAATACAAACACGATTTCGGACATGTTTCCTGAGATGTTTTCTAAAATTTGCCACAACTGCCATTGTCCGGAAAATATTTATAGATTGGAATTACTTAGATGCTTGAGCAATTCAAAAGAGAGCTTCATTACTAATGTCATATAAATTTGGCGTTTAAAATATTTTTTTATTAACTACGGATCTCATGATCAAGCAACTTGTAACAACTGCTTCTTAATAACGAGTTATAATAACTTACACCAGATGGTATCTTTGTACTCTTACCGTAGAAATAATTGGATAATGAAAAAAGTTTATCAAACCCACTATGGACTGATTCTCGGTAACATGAAATAAGTCCCTATCAAATATATTCCAGTGATATAAATCCTTTCAAATTCGTTCAACGATGTGATATAAAATTTCAAAAGTTAGCTTTGGGGTAATGGACACAAAACCCTTTAAAAAGTGGGTAATTTTTAGGTATTTTATCATAAACGTTACATAAACATAGTGTGAACATTTAGGAGTGAAAATTTTGGTGAACCACAAAACGGTTGCTCACCTCTGTATGGAGTTTGTTTATTCTTTTTTTGTATAAAAAAGTTCGGTTCATTTTTTTTTCGTTACATAGGACCTGCTGATGGGTATCAAAATTCAACGAAGACGAATGACGTTAGCGTTAATCTTCACCGCTTTTCTGGTGATGTTGATAATAGATTGATTCCTGGAATGTTAGTATTTCCCCTCTCTCGGATGGGGTGATCAAAGAGAGAGAGAGAGAGAGAGAGAAGAGCGCTTAATCTGCAGTATTAGCCTACAATTAAGATTTTTTTAAGTGTAGAGATCAATCTATTGAAATATAAATGTTTAACATCAAAGATACGTTTTAAAGAATCTTAAAATTATTCAGGAAATGTGCAACTCTTCTTGAAGAGATGGACAATATGATGCAGCTAAATCTGTCTAAATATAACGTATTGCAAAAAATAGGACTTTTTCTAAAAGTTTGGTCAATGAGGTATTTATACAAACATATACTGATACACATGAATATGATTATAATTCGAAATGATATGAATATTGACAAAACTATAGTTTGTTTGTGAGTACAGTATTAGTACTAGATCTGAAACTAAAATGAAACTATAGAATTTTAATTACATACAAAAATATTGTTTATAATTAATTAACTTACAAATAAAAATAACGCAAAATTTATATTATGTAATTTCAAAAACTTACATAACAAAAATAATATTTCTTAGAACCAACCTAATATTATTTATTCAAACAAGTATTTAGGTGTTTATGCTGATAGGTGTGTGTGTATTTGTATTTTATGCCTTTGTTTAGTTGTATTATTTGTAGTTTATATTATTACGTAAATAATAAATTATGATTAAACCAGTATGAGTTGGATTTTCCTACAATAAATGACGTTTATAACC
This sequence comes from Chrysomya rufifacies, assembly GCA_014858695.1. Taxonomy (NCBI): domain Eukaryota; kingdom Metazoa; phylum Arthropoda; class Insecta; order Diptera; family Calliphoridae; genus Chrysomya; species Chrysomya rufifacies. The sequence goes on along the minus strand of JACGTJ010011103.1, from coordinate 2,308 downwards.
AAGGGATTTTTATTTCTTTCTCTCTAACATTTTGATTATGAACGACCAAAACTTATGGATTGTATATGCATAACATATAGAAAATATTATTCAATATAAAGTCACGTGTCAAAATGATGCAGGAATTTAGGTTATAAACATATTAAGATAATAAATAAAGAAAGAAACACCAAAAAAAATGTATATAGAAAAAAATATTGAAAATAAATTATATATCCCATCATATAGTTAAAGGGACTTCAACTCAATAACAAAAATGGAAATGAATTTTCAGACTTAAAATAATTGCAAAAGCTTGTAGAAAATTTACATATGGAAAATCTTTCTTCAATTTCTAAAGGAAATTTGTTAATAACAAATAATCATAAGGAAACAATTAGGATCAGTAATCTGGGGCGAAACTTTTAAACAAAATTCCCTTTTCGCAGGAATTTTTTTTAGAAATTGATTATCAACGCATTTTTAAAACTTTCTTTTATTAGAAATATTTAAATATATTTATTAAATATTTTAATAAATTTTCTTACAGGAGATTTTTTTTTTTAATTTCTTTGTTAAAGAAATTTTTTCAAAAATTTCTTTCTTTTAGGAAATTATTAAAAAAATTTCTTCCTTTTAGAAAATTTTCAAAAATTTCAATCTTATAGGAAAATTTTCTTATATTAGATATTTGCCTTCCTTTAGGACAATTTTCAAAAATATCGTTCTTTTAGGAAAATTTTCAAAAATATCCTTCACAAAGAAAATTTAAAAAAAAGTTTCCTTCTTAGAGGAAATTTTCAAAATTTTTTGAAAATTGTTTTTGGAAATCTTTTTAGAAATCGGAAACCACAAAAAAATTTCCTATAAAAAGGTTATTTTTAAAAATTAAAATAAATTTTGGAAAAATTATAAAAAGTAAAATAAATTTTGGAAAAATTTAAAATTTTTTTCGGAAATTAGCCTTTCATGATAATTTTTTTAAAAATTCCCTTTTGTATTTTTTTTTTTTCAGAAATCTCATTTTTATAGGAAAATTTTGCAAAAATTACCTTTCGATAAAAAGTTTTCTATCATACGAAATTGTTAAAAAAAAATTCCTTCTTATAGCTAAATTTTCAAAAATATCGTCTTTAATTTAAGTTTTTCAGAAATTTTAATATAAGATTTTTTATAAATGTTCATTTACAAAACTGTCGTCGCTTTTGCACAAAGCTCTTATTACTCTTATTACAAAATTTCCTTTTCATAAATAATTTTGTTTGCAAGAATTTTTGTTTTCTTTTTGTAGAAAATTTTCAAAAATTTCCTTTTATGAGAAATTTGTAAAAATTTAAAGGCAATTTTTGTTCAACAATTTGCTTTAGTTTTTTTTTTTTACTATTTTATAACTTTTTGTGTTTTCTTTTTTATTCGATTTTAGTTGTATATCAAATCATTCAATCGTAGTAAATTCAATTACCACCAATATTTGTGATTTGTGTGTTATTGACAATTTAGCTTTGACTGGCTGACTGACTGTATGAGTGTTTGGCTGACTTATTTCATTCGCAAACCGGTAACAGAGATTTTCACTACACTTTCACAATCAGATTTAGATTTTTGCTATTACTCTCTTCTGTTCCAGTTTATTTCATATATATGTATATTGTTTATTTTTATACACTCCACCACCAAAGGTAATGATAGAGGGTTTATTAAATTCGTCATTCCGTTTGTAACATCAAGAAAGAATCATGTAAGACCCTACATTGTATATATTTTCTTGATCCACATCAAATTCTGAGTCGATTTAATGATGTCCGTCTAATTAAAAAACGCTTACGCTGAAACTACAAAATTTCCAAACGAATGGAAATTTACCCCAAATATTTATTATTCTTCTAAGCAGTTTGGTATTCAAAATCGGTTCAGATATATAAAAAGTTATACCCTTTTTTTCCAAAACTCCTCATAACAAACAAGTAAG
>JACGTJ010011085.1:0-12405 GCA_014858695.1 Chrysomya rufifacies | reverse complement strand
AAAGGCTGAACTAGAACTGCACTATGTGGTGGATGTTATTTAAGATTCGGTACAGCAGAATATAGCATTCTTACTTGTTGTTTATTATCAACTTTATGTTACTTATAGTTTTCCAAATATTTCATCTTCATAATTTTTTTCTTCCGAATTCTGGTATTCTTTCTTAAACAATGTTGAAAATTTTTTCAAATTTAATATTTTTCACTTTGACCCAATTATACAATCATTTGTAATACCATAAAACACAACACGTTGAATATAAATATGTATGTATTTTATGTATAAATTTATTTAAAGCAAAATCTTTTGCTGTTCAAAATAATAAAAATTTCATAAAGAAAATATATAAACAAATAAATAAATAAAAAATCAATGTGAAAATGCATCAATATGCATGAATATATTTTGAAATTCTTTAGCAATTGCTTTACTTGAAATGCATTAAAAGAAACAACTACAACAACAAACATACCAATATTGATCCATATAAATAAATAAATAAATATGTATTCAGATTGAAAATGTTCATATTGTGAAGCAGTTTTATTCTTTCATTTCATCGTTTTAATATTTTCTTTTTAGCACAGAAAATGATTGAATGTATGCTTGTGTGTGCTACGGTACGTATAATTAATTTAGCTTTTATGTTTTTGATGGATTACGGGTTTTCTTATGAAAAATATTAAAAAAAGCAAATAAATAAACAGAAACTATTATTAGATTTTCTTTATCTTTTTTAAATGTTAAAAATGAAAAGATTCCAAATTCTTGTATTCTTTTATATGTACAATTACGTTTGAAATATATTTTTACTTTGTTTTTACAAATGATTTTTCATAAGATAAATCACAGAACACTAGATATAAATATTAAATATTTCAAAAATTTGTTTAAAACTATAAAGAATATTTGGAAAAAAAAAAATGAATTTTATTTGTGTATAGGCAACAACTACATTTCTGGTATCTCATTGGAAATATTTTGGGTCATAAATTCTCAAACGAAAACTATGGGAGAAATGTTTATATCCATTTTTAGCCGAAGCAATATGATTCTAATAATAATAAGAAAGATTTTCATAATTGACAAACATGATTCCATGAATCATTATTATTATATATTTCGTTTTATAAAGGTATAATGTATGTTGTAATGTATCATATAATGACTGCATTTTACCAAATGTTTCAGTTGATCATATTTCTACTTCATTTATTCATCTGAAATATGATCAATATTTATATTATGATCTTACTTGATCATATTTATGATCACACATTATCATTTAGTCACATTAAAGTTCCATTTTATCATGTTTTGAAACCTATTTAATCATGTCATTTCAACAATTATTTAAACATAATTGAAATAAAATTAGAATATAAAGAAGATTTTGTGAAAATTACATGAACATATGAAATCATAATAAGATAAAATTAGATCAGAAAAGCTATCAAAATGCAATAACGAACAAAAACGATAAAATTTATAAATACGACCTCTCATAAAATAACAATTTGTGATAACTTTTGTAACAGGATTTGTGAAAATGTATGAGATTCCTACAAAATTTTAAAAATAAGTCAAAATCAACATAGAACATATATGTTAAAGAAAATTATATATATTATTCCTCATTCGGGAATGGCATTTGCATGATGACTAGGAGAAGTAATAAAGCGATGGGATTGAAATCTTAAGCATACGGCTAGATATACAGAAATGTTATGCTTTCTACATTGTTATCAATTGCATACATATTTAATAAAATTTCATGCTTTGTTAGTCCAACATAAAGAAATAGACCAATCATGACCATAATCAATTTCAACAAGCTTTATTGTGACCTTTATACATTGATGGAAATCGTTAAATCGAGTGAAAGTTTAATTTCAAGCGGATATTTGTGATGATATTTCTTAATATCTCGAACACCCCAAAGAGGAATGAAGTCGCATGAAATGTATGCTCAGTTCCGTTAACCGAACCTAAAATTTTCATTTTTGAAAGTATGGACTAACGGACAGGCATTACAAAATCGTCAGAAAAAGTTGTCCGAAACCATCGAATTTTACCCCTCTTTTACAGCTGTTTTCATCCGATCTTATTTAAGTCTTAAATATATAATTTACTTAATTAACTTTTTTATTGCGAATATTTTTCGAAGCTGCACTAATTTGTTTTAATTTGACCGTTTTTCATTAGAAAAAATATGATAATTTTGGTGATTGGTGCAAATTCAATTATTAATTTAATTAAATGTATGAAGCTACTATATTTTGTGCATTTTTTTTTATTGATTGCTTAATTTTATTTAATTAACTCAATTCTACTTTATATGTTGCGTTTGCGTATGATTAATATGAAAAGCATAATATTACAAATATTAATCATACGCTGATAAATCAAACAATTTTTCAATTATAACAAGTAAGAATTCTTTAGTCAATTATATCCGACTAAATGTTATCCTACCCCTACCCTACGATTCAAGTGAAATACATGAAAATATATTCATGTGCTCTAAATATTTAAGCTGAAAACGTTTGTATAGGGACTAAATGAAGTAATTGACCGATTGGAATGAAATTTAGAACATTATCTATTATCTAGAGAAAATAATACACATAACTAAGAGAATTATAGTTCCCCATTTCGAGAGGACATTTTTATTGAGGATATGAAAAATAATAGATCGTACATAATCCAGCCGTTCAGACGGACAGTTGGTTATCGTTAAATTGAAAAAGAAAGTGATTCTTAGTCATACGGTTTGATTATCAATGTTATATACATCCTTACAAACACACTATACATTATTAATCTATTATCTAGAGAAAATTTAAATAAATTATATACATATTTAAGAGAGTTAAAGTTCCCCATTTCGGCAGGACCTGTTTATGGGGGATATGAAAAATAATAGACCGATCATAATCCAGCCTTTCAGACGGACAGTTGGTTATCGTTAAATCGAAAAAGAAAGTGATTCTTAGCCATACGGTGTAGTAAAAGATGAGCTTTTGATTATTTTTTTTAATGTTATATACATCCTTACAAACACATTATACGCTCTCCATCTATGATGGTGTAGGGTATAAAAATTCATGTTTCAAATTGTAGCTTCAATGTTTCTAATAACTTTTCGGTTAAATTAAGATTTTTTTAGTTAAAGAAACAAATCAAAAACATTTCTTTTTTCATCATACTTCCTTTACTTATCATTTCCTTTACTATAAAACTAAACTGTTTCAAAAAGAGAAACAAAAATACCGAAAATAATTTAATCCCTTAACTGATTGTATCATAGTTGCTCTGGTTTGTTAAGACAATTGTTAATAGAAGAAAATAAGACAAAACTAAGAAGAAAAGCTGACGAAATAAAGTTTCAGTTTAATTGTTCTCTTTATCTATTGTTTGAAAATAGATTGTGAAAAAAGTTGTGTTTTTTTATTAAAGAAAAAGGAAAATTAAAATTTAATTTAATTAGGATAAATATTGTTGATATAAAGTTTTAGTTATGAAAATTTTCTTTAAACTACAATTAATGTTAAAGTTGTCTTTTCATGTTTTTGATATTGTAAAAGAGGAAAATAATTAATATTTATATACATACACACACACAAGGGGGACAACCCTTGTGTTTTATATAGTTTATGGACAGATTTGTTATAGTTAGTACAACAAATATTAACACGTTTCAGTTTTTCTTTTCAAAATTAAACTATTTAACAGTCTTTTAAGCTACATAAATTTTCCCCTACCAATAACATCTAGAGGAGGTTCATACATTCTGCTAGGAAGCATTATAAACACAACCGAAAGCTTGGAGGAAGATATCGCTAACCTTTTAAAAGCGGCATACCAGGTTTTTGGATGACTCAGTGGTATCTGGAGATCAACAACTCTTTCACGGGATCTTAAAATTATACTTTTTAACTACAACGTAAAGTCCGTATTGCTTTATTGCTGTGAGAGTTGGAATCTTCGCACATGTGACTATAATACCCTGCAAGTGTTTGTAGATGAATGCCGAACGTAAAATCCAACGCCAGATTATGTTTGACCATTAACCAGATGGAAGTACGTACAGAAATCCATAAGAAAATGGATTGGGTACACATTGAGAATGGATGCCTTTCATATCGCCCGTAGTGCGATATGAAATGGTATCCGTTCTGCTTAATGGTTGTGAGATTTGGAATCTTTACCCACGTAATTACAATGCCTTGCCTTGTCAACAGATGCCTGCGTAAAGTTTGCATAATATCCAATGTCAGATTATGGTCGATCACTAACCAGATCGCAAGTACTTACAGAAATCCAAGATTAAGTGGAGATGGATTGGGTACACTTTTGAAAAAAGACGCTGCCCATACAGCGATCGTATGAAATCCTCATGGTAGCAGAAAAAAGAGTCTCATCACTAAAATGGAGTAGGCAACTGAAGAATGAAGCCCAAAATCTGGTAGAACAGGAGGGCGGCAAAGAAAAACCATCGCTCAAAATCGACCGGAATGTTGTATATATGATAAGGCCCACTGCTCCATAAAGGAACAAAGGAAACACAAATATGTTTAACAATACCCTGCTTTCGTATACTTCTGCTGCAATCACATAAAATTTCACTATTAATAACTTTCACAATTTGTTCCAAATAAACGCTTAACATTTATTTCATTTTATATATAGTTTTTTTTTCCTCCTTGTTATTTCCTTTCGTTTTTATTAAATTTTGTTTACCTTATTAGTTTTGTTAACTTGTATATATTTGTTTCTTCTATAATTTGCATAAAAATATTTAAAAATAAACTACAAATTTATGCTAATCCATGTTGTTGTTTTTGTTGTCGTAGAAAAGTAGTAACTAAAAAAGAAAACGTATAGAAGAAAAAAATCTCTCTTCATTATAAACTTAAGTATAAAAGTTTTTCGTAAAGCTAGTTTTCAACATTTTGTCGTTAAACACCCAAAAGTTTTTCTATACAACACGAACAGTACATGCAACATAATTCATATGGAAAACAAAAATGCAAAAAAAAAAGAAACATGAAACAACATCATGAACAAAATGTCTAAAAAAATAAAAATTGTGAACTATGAAATTTCGTATATTATGCAAACGTTTACTGCATTTTGTAAAAGTTTTTAAAAAACCTTAAACATACACACACACACACAAGTAAAAGTAAAACTTTTTAAAAACAGCAGGTATTTAAAATATGTTTTCAGCTTATGAAATTATAAATGAATTATGTTATATTTTGTTATTAATTTTATGGTTTATTTATAGTCTAAAATAAAGTGAGAATTTATAGGATTTGTTATATTTTTGAAAATTGCAAATACAGTTCGCAAGCGGAAACATTAACATTCGAAAATATAAGCGACTCACACAAAATTTTGTTAGTTAATGTAAGTATCAATTTTAAAGTTATCCTCTTGGTGCATGGTACAACTGCCACTTTGTAATTTGCTAGTACTTTGCTATACGAATCAAAATTGGATTTGATCGCTCAATTTTCAATCTATTTAGCTTCCACAAAATCAGATTTCCGGCGTAAATATTCCATTTTCATCGACACGTAATTATACCCTACACCACTTTAGGTGGATGTATGTAACATAGAGAAATAATACCCGAACATCCACCTTTAAGTATATCTTTCTGCTTAGAATCTCTTTCTTAGTCGATTTATCGATGTCCGTCCGTCCGGCTGGACGGCTGGCTGTCCATGTAAACGTATTTAGCAAAGTAAAGGTCGCAGTTTTAAAGTTATCATCTACAAATTTGGCACAGATTATTATTTTGGTGTCGAAGTGTCGAAGCCTATTGAAATTGGTCGTGATCGGTCTATTATTTCTCATAGCCCCCATACAAATGTCCTCCCTTAATGGCCCATAATGCCTATAAATCTCTTAATTATGTGTATAATTTATTGAAATTGAGCACAAATATTTCTGATTCATTCTAATCGGTCTTATAGATCAACTAGCCCCCATATGAACGTTTCCCAAAAATGAGGGTTTGACAGAGTAAAATGCTCCAATATGTGGGAAAGTCGCAGTTTTATATATATCTTACTGAAATAGATAGCATAGATAATTATTTTTACTTAGGAATGAAGTCAATTGAAACTGGTCAGTATTGGTTTATTGTTTTGCATACAAATGTCCCCCCGGAGTTAGCAATAATGCCTTATTTTTGTGCGTATCTAAAGTTCCTTTTCAAATTTCATTATAATTGGTTTATTATTTCGCCCAGCTCTCATACAGGTGTCCTCTCCCATTTAAAATATTTTCGAAATTTCATTGCAATCGGTCCAATTAGCGCATATGTTTAATATTAATAGATAAGTCAACACTTGTATTTCACTTGAATCGGTGCAATATTTTACATAACAATATTCTGGCCTTATGTATTTTATTTATTTTTCAAAGTTATAAAGATCTTTTATTGAAATTTGATGTATATTGAAATTGACCATGACAAATTTCATTATTTCAATACTTCACCTGGACCAGAAAATATATACATGTTTGGGTCCTAGAGGAATATTTTACCATGTTATAAACGAAATGACAAACCCAATATACTCCCATCATTTTCTGATAGTGGGTATAAAAATATTATAATTGTAAAACTCAATCATGTAATTTATTTAGAATGAAACGAAAAAAATCTATTTTATCATATTGTTATTACTGTAATCACTCTCCTATCATGTTGTTTCTTTGCGTGATAAGAGTTTAGAAATAACATAACATAAATTTTAAGTGCTAAACTAGTTTTCTTTAAAAATCTGTTTATAGTGTCTATATATGAAAACTTTAAAAGTTGAAAATATAAACGATTACGATATTGATATTGTAAACTTTTTTCAACAAGCCCAAAAACTCATTTCAGCCTAAAGTTTATGTTTTTTATATGTACATATATATACGTACATCAAAGGGACACAATAAAACAAAAAAGTTAACACCTATTTAAGACTTCAGTTCCTTTTATTAATAGCATAATAAATTGATATCGAAAAAGTAACCAAAAACTAAAAATCTACCCAATATAAAGTAAAATATTTTATTAAGGCTATAAAATAGGTTCTCATATTTACATTTATGTTTTTCTATGGGTTTCGTATGTTTTCATTTTTTTTTTTCAATTTATTTATTTTTATCCTTTATAACTTTTGTAACATTTTTCATTACAAAAAGCCCAAAAACAAACAAAAAAACTTAAAAGACCACCTTATACGCATAAAATTACAAATGCCAACCAAAAAATAATATTTATACTACCTCAATTTCAACACGTTTTGTAAACAAATAAAATTTCAATTTTGGGATATTTTCATGTTCCAGGCTCCTTGTCATACAAATAATAACTATTGTCCAGTTTTGGGGTAAGAGAACAAAGGAATTGACAAAACTTATTGTTGACCTTATGTGGTAATTTGTTGTTTTTTTCGGTTTATATGGCTAAAGAGAAATTTAATGTTAACATCATATTGATGCCTTTTTAATAGCAGAAAAATAGATTTTCTTTATAATAATTTTTCCAGATTGATGTCCTTTTGGGCAAAATAATTTTTGATTTAATATATATATTTTTTATATTTAAGTTAATTTTTTTTCATATATTTTATTATTTTGGAGCTAAATAAACAATATTTGCATATTTGTAGGAAGAAAGAAAATATATCATGTCATAACTGCTTATCCTTGTTGTTGTTGAAGTATGTCTACGCATAAATAAATAAACTAAAACTCATTTGAATTTAAAAGAAGAGAAGACACATTGTTAGACATTAAAATATTTATGCTTCTAATTATCATAATTCTAAATTCTGATTTAAACTGGCAGAGTTGAAGATATTCTCTTTTAAAGCAGAGAAAGGAAAGAATGCCAATGAAAACATAGCGAATATTTTTTAAAGTAAAATGTTCTAGAAATCTATGTTCCTAACATTTATATAGTCTGTATTCTGCTAAATTTTAAATCGATCTAGCAATGTCATTCAGCCTGCTGTAGGTCTTCTTTGTTCTTCTGTCTGCTTGTCTGTCTTTTTTTCTTCTGTCTGTCTGTCTGTCTGTCTGTCTGTCTGTCTGTCTGTCTGTCTGTCTGTCTTTCTTTCTGCCAATCTGTGTGCTGAAATCAGGAAATCAATGTAAAATGTAAAATTTAGCAATAATGTACACCACTCATGGATATAATAAACCTGAACACAGAAAACGTATACCTCCCATATTATGTCATAAATACATAGAATTTATTCATTATTTTCTATGTATATTTAATGTACAATCGATTTGGGAGCTCAAGCATGTTAGAACGCTATTGGATTATTCAAATAAGTCGTGAATTTCTTAACTTTAGTCAATGCTTTCTTGATTCGAGTGAGGTCCCATTGCCTGAATCGAGTGAAATAACGACTAAGGATGGTATCACGATATTGTATTCTAGTAAACCTCGTGAGCAGCCAAGATCTAGCGGAGTTGGCCTTTTGCTGTCATATGAAACCAGAGCAGTGTTGATTAATTGGAAATCGCTATCCGACAGACTAATCCTGGTAAATTCCATACACTGGCAAGGACCATAAAATCGGAATATTAACTGAAGGAGGAATTTTACAGTCAGCTTGATAAAACTGCTACTTTCTCCAACAAAGATGATATACTAATTGTATTGAATGATTTCAAAGAGCAAATAGATCCTAACAATCATGAAATTATGGGTATCCATGATATGAATAGGAGAACTGAGAATGGCGGGATATTTAATGTGATGTGAGATGCTAATAACGTTTCACTTTTCCCTCAAAATGACATCCATAAGAGCACTTGTATTATCCTCGAAATTACCACAACTAATCAAATTGAGTAAGGAGAAAATGGCGTGGTACACTACTTTATGCACGTAACAAAAGGGGTGATGATATTTTTAGTGATCACCATTTGCTTAGGGGAAGTAATCACCTTAAAATTCAGACTGCCAGTTTATCGTCAGAGGAAATTCAATACCCAGCAGCTAAGTAATAATGAAGTATCCTCAAGTATTGTGGAAGAACTCGATCGCTCAACTAAATTTGTGAATATTTTCTATATAAAAATATCAGAAATGTTTGGAAAATGTTCTATTTAAAAATATTGAAAATTTTGTTTATAGAATCGACATTTTTTTGTTAATTTTCTATAAAAATATATCGAATATTTAGTAAAATATTCTATATAAAAACATAAAAAATTTTGTGAAAATTTTCTACATAAAAATTAAAAAAGAAAAATTGCGAAAAATTTAATATAAAAATAAAGAAAATATCGTGAAACTTTTATAGAAACTTTATATATAAAAACAGAACATTTTGTGAAAATTTTCTATAAAAATATTAATATTATTTTCAAAATTTAAATATGAAGTTATCAGAAATTTTTTGAAAACTTTCTACAAAAATATTAAAAGTGTTATGAAAATTTTCTAGTTCAAATTTCCTTTAGCTTCCTTCCCTTTTTTCTAAAACCACTGCAAAAAAATATCACAAAACAAAAACATTATAAACAATAAGAGAGCACAAAGAGAAAACAAAAATGACACCTCAAGAGATTAACACCTGACACTCACACAAGTGTTTGTTTTCAAGTGCTAATTATGATGATATTTAATGACTATAATGAACATTTAAAATAATAATAATGATGATGTTGATGTTACCTATTTCGTCTTTCACACTAAAAACATATTTTCTTAGACTTTTCTTTTATGTTTAAATAAGAAGAAGGAAAATAAATTTATATTTAAATTTCTAAACAAACAACATAAATTTTAAAGAATTCTTTACCAAAAAAGAAGAAAAAAAAAAAACTTTTTTTCCGTGAAGCCAGTAATAACAGTGTTAACTTTATCTACATAATTTATATGAAGTTTTAAAGAAAAATTATAATAAAATATTTTTTTGAAAATACATGCATACATATTAGGTATAAGTTAAGATTTTGGGATTTAGGAAGATGTTTATAATATCCGTTTTATTTAGAGAAAGATTTATCACCAAAACAGATGTTATTTATTAGCAAAGTTTAATAAAATTAAATGTGAAAATTTAAATTAATGAGAAAAAAATCTTAAATTATATTAAGTGCGCATAAAAGTTTGGGTAATTTGTCATTTTACTTTGAACTTCTAAAAGAAGAACATCTGTATAATGGTCAAGAGATTGGACAGTTAAACAAATTTGTTTAAACTATTCAAACAGGTGGAAGGGAAGATGAATAAGTGTAAATTTTTATAAATTATTATTGTGTAATTCATTATGACACAATCAATCTACAATAACCTGACATTTTTATGTTAACTATAAGATTGGATTGTCCTAGCATCGTCTATATGTGTGAGACAAAATAATTGTCCGGAACATTGGAAAGTTTCCATAATAAAAATTAGTTGGAAATTATTTAGATTTTAGAAATGAATGTTTTAAAACAAATTATAAACAAATGTTAATACCCTACACCACCATAGGCGGAGAAGATATAATCGATTGTGTGGATGTATGAAACATAGAGAAAAACACAGCTCAGATTAGATTCAATTTCTTAGTCGATTTAACGATGTCCATCCGTATGGACGGACTGTCCACATAAACGGTTTGCGTCAAGTTTGCAGTTTATTCATTTGACACAGATTATTATATTGACCAAGGTGCCAAATTTTCAAAGATTTTTATTTTGGTCCAAAGACGAAGCCCATTGAAATTGTTCTTGATCGTTCTATCCCGGTATGGGCTATAATGTTGATAAATCTCTTAATTATGAGTAAATTTATTGCAATTGAAAGCAAATGTTTCTTATATATTTTTGTATATATTATATTCCAAATTTCATTCTAATCGGTCTTATAGTTTGTATAGCCCCCATACAAACGTTCTCACAAAATTAGGATTTTACATTGTAAAATTGGTCACATTCGGTTCATTATTTATCATAGCCCCCATACTAATTTGGTAAATTTTGTTAAAATTTAGTACACGTAATTTTTTCGAAGTTTTAAATTTGTGTTAAATGTATTTCACTTGAATCGATGCAATATTTTACATAATAATATTCTGTCTTTGTGGTGTAGGGCTTGACAGATTAAAGCGCTAAATTTGTATTTTACCATACTTAAGAACATATTGTAAAAGACTTAAACAGAATTATAAAAAAAAATGTAAATACCTTGAACAATTTTAAATATGTTAAGCAAGTAACTCTATATAAAATAGTATAATTGTTTTATTCAAAAATATTACTCATACGACTTGGTAACCAATATATTTGCTTCACGTTCTATGCATGACCTAAAGAAATTTCTTGTTATAATCAATACCTCGCCGATAAGTTTTAATCGATAAGTTTTAAAATTTATTGACAAAAAGTTATTTCGGAAACTTAAAAAAACCATCACAGCTTAAAGAAAATCTAACACTTACAGTTGAAATGGAAACATGATCACCACGGCAAATGTACAGGTTTTACAATTAGATATTGCCCACATATAACTGAAATTGGAATATGAACATCAAAGAGAAATATATATTACTATACATCATCGTTCATCGGCTTCATCTGAAAAAATATGTATATAATAGCATTATTATGACAAGTTAAAAGGCTGTTTTGAGGTATTAAAAATATTTTAGAAGTGGAAAAATTATAGTTGTAACATATATTATGAAAACATTGTTTAAGCGTTAAAATTTAAAGACTAATATAAAAATTGTAGCTTTAAACATTTACATTTTCACTTCAATATTAATTCAGTTGCCTGGTAGCACTTTTCTTGCATCGGATACTTAAAGAGGCTTCGAAGGACTTAACTTCCAAAAACACACCGTATTGAAAAATAAATAATTTTGCAATGTGAGCAAAATGACTTATGATTACAAATTAAAGCATGTTAGAATGTTTGCTAAAACCCTACTTTTCTTACTTCATAAAGCCGTTCGACTTTCAGATAGCGTTTAAAAAAAAATGGAAATTAGAAAACAAGTAAGAGTGCTTTAGTCGGTCAAGCCCGACCACCCTATACCACTTAAGTACATAATATTATGTAAAATAATACACCGTTTCAATACATGAGTTAACTTATACATAAATATTGTGCATACGCTTTAAATTCCAATTGCGGAAGGCATTTATATGCGGATTTTTATTCCCACCATCAAAAAATGATGAGGGGTATATTGGGTTTGTCATTCCATTTGTAACATGTTAAAATATTCGTCTAAGATCCCAATATGTCTGGGTCGATTCTAAGTCGATCTAGCGATGTCCGTCCGTGTGTCTGGCTGTTGAAACCACGATAGTGACCGCATCAGATGAGCTAGGATATTTGGCACTTATATAAGGTTTGTTTGGTATTGAAAATGG
>JACGTJ010011079.1:224-14034 GCA_014858695.1 Chrysomya rufifacies | reverse complement strand
AACAAGAACTGAACTAGAACTGAACTAGAACTGAATTAGGTAAACTTGGAGCAGAACAAAAATATAGAACAAAAGAGGTTAACAAACCTCTTTTGATCATATTAAATGAAAAATTATAATTTATTATTTTTTTTTTTTTAGAACATAAGATATGCCTTATGGCTGAATGAGTGGATATATTAGTTTTATTGGCTTTTAAATAAAAGTTTTCAATTTAATACAAAATAAGAAGGAACAAAGAAAATATTGTTATTTTAGATATCGTTAATTTAAAAAGAATAAATATTTTATTCTTAGAAATGTTATTGTACTTTCAATTGCATTAATATGACTAATATTAATGTTAAACTTGATATACTGTAGCTTTTTTAGGATTTTTAAATAGAAATATCATATTTCGGGTTTTTGGTTTACATATTCTTAAGAATTTTAAATTGTTTTAATGCTTGCTATATCTCTTGTCTGCCCCAATATTATTTCTACACAATTGTATATAGAATATACAAATTAACAAAACATTTCAAAGGGATTGTCTGAAATGAAGAGTAATAGAGACTATATGATATCCTCTATCACTGTCTGTCCAGTCATTTGTATGGAAGTTAGATAAAACAATAAGTTTAAGGCCAGACTTGGCACAAACTTATACTTTCGTTTTAGCGAGTTATGAGTTTTAAACCTTATTCCAGGGGTCGCATTTTATGGGATCTAGATCAAATAATAGATGGATTATGGCTGCCAAAAAAAATATTTGTGCAAAATTTCAAGACAAAAGCTTTGAAATTTTGACCTGCACAGTTTGTACAATCCATCAAGGTGTCCAGAAGGACGGACATCGTTTGATAGACACATAAAGTGATACTGAGTCGAACTGCATACTTAAAGGTGTTCGAAATGCTGGTTCCATTCGAATGATTTATACGTTTAAACCCAATACCAGGAAGAAAATTTTAAACCGTTTATGACTTTGACTTATGACCTTTCACTTGACTTTTTTCTATGTCAAATTTCATAAGGATACCTAAAATTTACATTGCTCACATATTCAAATGTTTTATTCGTTAAAATACTTATTTTGGAAGATTAATTCTACAGATTCTGCTCAATCATCAAAGTACCGATCTTTTGTAGCATCCTCAGCTTTAGCCGCAGATTACTCAGATTGATTTTATGATCTTCTCATGATAGAAAGCACAGAATGTTAAAATATGCCTGTAATCGTGATGAGTCAACGTTGGATATATATAGATTTGATCCATTGAGTGGATGTATGATTAGGAGCAAACGACATGTCATGCGTATTATACCAATCCTGCCTAGGTGTACAGTCACCAGACCTGGCATCATAATTGGATATTGCTCATCTTATACAATTTCCGATTGTGAACTGCACATCCAAACAGAATTTTTATAATACATAAACTGGCCGTTTGCTCCGGCCCTGTCAACACAATTGGATACCGCTTCGACTTACATATATCAAAATTAAGCTTATTATTCTAGAGTTAAATCCACTGCTAATAAATATTTCCCTTGTTTGTTCCTTAAAAGCTATGAAATAAACATGAAGCGTAATATTTTCCTTAATTTCACGTAAATGTGCAATAAGTTAAAGAAAAGAAAAAAGTTTTAATTAAATCCTTTGTTTGTAATTATTTAGTACTAGTATTAGTCAATCTAGAGTGTTTTTAATAAAATTGTGTTTTCATTTTTCAATAATTTAATTTCGTTTAATTTAATATATTAAAGTATATTCTTTTTTAACCTTGAATTTTTTCTACTTTGCAGTTTATTAATAAACAACTATTTTTCCTCTAATGCAACAAAAACAATAAAGAATCCTAAAACATATTTTTCAAGAATTTCTTTCACATTTAATTACTGTATGTGTACGGCGAAAAGTTTGCTTAAATATACCCTCGGGTTTAAAAAGCACGAACTTATTTGTTAAAATTTATCTTATAGGCCATTGAGCCTGACCTTGTAAAACCAGAATTTCTTACATAGTAACGTGAAGACATAAAAAATTTAAATTTAAGCAATTTCGTGAAATTTAATTAGGTCAAATAGGGATAATATTAGCTCCAAGGTCCATCTTAATTATACACCACCATAGATATAATCCGTTTGTGCAAATGTATGTAACATACTTAGAATCACGTTCTTAAACAATTTACATGGGCATGGTTGGCCATGTAAAACATTTGTTCAAAACAAGTCGCAGTTTTAAAGCTATCATCTTAAAATAGAATATTATTTTGGCTCAACGTCGAACTCTCTTGAAATTGTCATGATCGGACTATTATTTCTCACAGTGCAATGTCCTTACGGAGTTGGAAATAATACCTATAATTAGTTCTTTGATCTAATATTATGTTCAACATTTCATTCCAAACGGTCTATTTTTTCACCTTCCCCGCATATTCTTCCAGAATTAGGGTGTCGTCAATCCGTCTGGCTCTTTGTCCATGTAAATCATTTGCGCAAAGCAGCCCCAATACAAATGTTCCCCGGAATGGAAAATAATGTCTATAATTCTCTTAAATATGAGTATAACTGAAATTTAGTACCATTTTTTCTTAACAGATCTTATGTTCAAAATTAGGTGGGGCATGTTTCAGTTTATTAGATATCTTACTGACGAAGGTAATTCCTTTTTTTCAGCTCTAACCTATTTTTTTTAATTTGGGGTAAGTATCAATTTTTAGATATCATACTAAAATATGGTTATTTCTTACCTAAGGACTAAACCTATTAAATTTGGTCGATCTATTATTTTTACAGTTCCCATACAAATATCTTCCCGATATGGGGAATAATGCCTACAACTCCTTAATATATGCATATAATATATTGAAATTTTGTATACATATCAGCGATTATTTTTTGGAGAATTCCATTTTTGTGTCACTTTTCAAAAATGTATGATTGATATTTATTGCTCACTAAAATTACTCATACGTAATGGTGTTACAGGTTTTCTATACCCTGCATCACTATAGATGGATGTAACGCGTTTGTGCGTATGTTTGTAACATAGAGAAACAAATTTTCGAACACCAACCTTTACCGTTCGACTCAGAATCACTTTCTGAGTCGATTAAACGATGTCTGTCCGCGGCTGACGGCTGTCATGAAAAGCTTATGCAAACGGTACATGTCGCAATTATAAAGTTATTGTCTTGAAATTTGGCACAAACAAATATTTTGGCACTCGGTCTAATCCTATTGAAATTAGCTATGATTGATCCATTATTTCAATAAAATTTGTTTCATAGAAAAAAAAAATCTTAATGATATTTGAAATTGCTGTTTAGTGCTTTATTTCACACAACTACCATACATGAAATGAGAAGTAAAGTACACAAGTGGCATTCTTAAGCCAAAATGGCTTTAGTACGTGTGTTATATATTGGAATATATACATTAATCTAAACTAAACTTACTACTATATGCTATTGTATAGGGATAATATTGTCTGTTTTTACCGACAAAAAAAAATCTTCCTTGTTGTGTTAGAAATCTGTACATAACCTCTATGGCGAACATTACCAATAAGTCGATAAAAGAATGTCAGTTCGTGTGTCTGTCTGTCTGTAATGCTGGTTGGCTGGCCATGTAAATCTTGTATAAAGTCTACAGGTCGCAATTTTGAAATTATCGTTCTGAAATAAATATTTTGGCATTAGGACTAATTCTATTAAAATTTGCCATGAATGGTCTATTATTTCTCCTAGCCCCACGAAATAAGGTTTTGAACTCATAATTCGCGTAGATAAGCGTGTATTTTGATGAAATTTATCACATATAGCCTTTTAATTTATACTTACTTAAATACCATAAATGAAATTTGGCAAAGATTTTATAAAGAAATTTCGATACCAGAAGGAAGCCAGTAGAAAATAATTTGTGATTTTGAAATTAATTGAAATTTAGAATGTATAACTTCTTTCTTTTCCTTTACTCTTGCGCTAAGTTTCAATGTAATCTAATAGTAAACAAGTAAAGTGCTGCACACTTCTTGTAGTGGTGCACACTTCTTGTAAATTGAAGTAATGGACTATTGGTTTACTATTGTAATAAGCTGTGTATTTGTGTCAATTTGGCCAAAACTTTTCCAAGATATTTAAATAATAAAACAAATATATTTACTCATAAAATTTTGCTCGTTTTCATTTAAATTCTGTTTTAAAAATTTGAATATAATAATTTGAATATTACTAATGAAAGAATTGTCCGTAATTGGCTGACAATATTATGACCTCCAGATAAAAATGTCCCCTAGAAGCACCAAAATAAATGAAGATATAATATCTTAAATTTATTTGAAATTCTCAAGTTAGCGGATTGCTTAAGGCCTAAACCAGTATTCCTAGTTGGTCCCCAAATAGAGAACTTAGTGATTTATTTAGCGTGACTCATATTCCGTTGAGGGAGAGACTTGATTATCTTAACAAGATTTTCATTTATTTTGCAAATAATTCTTTTTAGAAAAAACTTTTCTATGTTGATTTTTCATACTCTCAAATATTGAAAAGTATGTCAGTGCAACACATGTTAAATAACAACTGAATATTGTTTAACAAAAATTATTTTACTCTAACCCTTGTCAAGTTATCAGACAAACATATGCCACTCCTATTTAAAAAAAAAGTTTTAAATGGATTGTTAAACAAATATAGGTTTCATTTCTTTATAGTTTATGAAAATTGTTTTTTTTTATAAAAAAAGCCCTTACCGAAGCTTAACAAGTTTTATTTGTCTCTACTCAACAATACAAAAATAAGTAGATATTCTAACTTGTAGCCCGACTATATGATACTCTACTCCACTTATGAGAAGTAAATTAACGGACTATTCATTTGAAAGGTTTTAACACCAAATTTTTCTCACATTTGTACGAAAACATGGCAAAAAATACAGGTATTTAATAAATTTCATAAAATTGCACACACGTTTAAGCGAAATATGAAGACGTTTTAAATGGAACTTGGCACATGGTAAAAGACTTGTTAAATTTAATTAAATTGCACACTTACTTAAGCGAGTTATGTGATAAAACCCCCATTCCAAGGTGTATATTTGTTGGTATAAAAATGGTCCCATCATGACCATTTTCCACAAGATTCATTCCAGTAACAAAGTAATAATCTGTACCAAATTTCATCGAAATATATAAAACATTTTACCTTTGGAAGGTTATTTGTATGGGGGATAGTTATATAGATTAATTTCGTTACAATACAAGTTCATTTAAACGAGTTATGTGTTAAGAACTTTATTTCGGGCGGTACATTTGTATGGGAGCTAGGTGAAGAATGACCTATCATGACCAATTTTACAGAAGTTTTGTTTTCCTAACAAAATAGTAATCTGTATCGCGTAATAATAACACACAAATTACAATAACGTTATTATTTTTCATAAAAACAGAATTAAATTGTTAACCAAATTTTTACAGACATTTTATTTCAATATTTTGTATATGTTTTGTGAAGTAAATTTATTTTATTTATTATATAAAGATTTTTATTTGTTAAAACTGAAAAAAAAAACATATTCATACATCATGCAGTTCTTGGTGACTGTCGCCGACTAGTTATTCTACTAGCAACTACGGAACGCAACTGGTTACTTTACTATCAAGAAAGCTAACTATTTTAATATGAGCGTGTACTTGGGGATAGTCATTTGTAACTACAATTGATCAATCAACTGTGTGGTTGGAAAATGGAAAAGTTAAATTGAAAAAAGTGCCCCAAAGTGAAAAAGTTGATGAAAATTGAGATTTTTGCTTCTAAATTTGTCCAACAGAAAGGCCGAATGTGTATACATGACGTATGAGTAATATATTATAAGTATACCACATGTATTACAAATTGATATTTTCATAATATGTTAACTACTATATATAATTAGAGTCATGTATAGTTGTCCTGAAGTTCGATATTCTAGAATATGGCTCTCTCTCAAATTTAAATAGGTAACCGCGAAAATGGTATCACTAGTAATATCTTTGCATGTTCTTGCTACCTATTGAGTCTTGTATATACTCTGCCTAAGCATATATAAGACAGGCATGTGTTCTGTTCCCATTACATTCAATATGCTTGATTCGTTGACTTACGTCTCATTACCATAGACGTGCGTCAACGAATGCGTTCAGTATAAGGTGTAGTATGCACAGACGACTTGAGTACTTTGATAATGGATTAATTTACGAAACTATCTTGTATAGTTTACGTCGAAGCAGTATCTGGTCTCAATTTAAATCTGCGTATAACAAATCACTTCGTATAAACTCAAACATCACATATTCCGAATACATGGCAAGCTCATCGACGAGGTCGATGCGTTATACTACCTAGGTCGTACTGTAAACAAAACCGGGGGATCTGAGGTGGATCTCTCCAATCGAGGGAAGCGGCATATTAGGCTTTTGGGCGTCTCGGTGATGTATGTCTATGAACAACACTTTCACGTTACTTGAAAATTCTTACGGTTATGAGAGTTGGAATTAACACGCATGTGACTATAATGTGTTACATGTCAACAAATGCCTATGAAAAATCTTGAAATTATTCTAATGAAATTCAATATCTTGTGATAGAATACCAATCAGATCGCAGTACGTACAGAAATCCGTAAGATGAAGTTGACACTAAAAAATATGTCTTGATATCTTCCGTATTGCGATAGAATCCTTAGGGAAGCCGTAGAAGTGTACGACCATCCCGTAGAATGGGCAGTTCAGAATAGAAGTCTAAAAATCTGGTACAATCTTGGGAGAAATAAAAACTATCGCTATGAACAGACCAGAATGGAGTATATTTGTTGAGGCCTTATGCACCTTACACGACCGAAGGGAACATATATATGGTGCAGAGTAACGTATCGCCTGGCTTGACCGACTAAAGTACTCTTACTTATTTATATCTTATTGTTTGCTACTACATTTTGTAGGACTATATGAAAAATGGAAACATGTATTATTTCATTGTTTTCCAAAAAAATATAAATGAATATAAATGATAACAAAATCTCATAAATAATTGCTAAAACAATAGAAAGAGCAAAAAAACAATCAAAATAACTTAAAAGTCCTTCATCCTTACTTATCATAAATAACTACAATAGAATATAAAAATGTGTTTAAATTTTTTTATTTCTTTACAAATTTTTAAGTAAGCGTTGAAGCATAACATTTCATTAACTAAAAACAAAGATTAAAACTAAAATGTTTTATTAAAATGTTAAGTTTCTAGCTTAATTTTTTTGTACTTCTTAATACTTTTATTTCTCTTTACTAATCTTTTACTGCTGACATCATTAAATCTAATAAAATGCCCCAAATATTTTAAACTTTTATTTTTAGAGATTAAAATGTAAGATTTATTCTTAAGATTGAAGAATTTTAAGTAGCATTTGACACTTATAAAGAAAATAAAATAACACATAATAAAGAAATAAAACCAGTTAGACCGCTATATTCGGCGGTGCCGAAATAGTAAGGCTTACAAATATCCATATAGTCGAATACAGTTAAATCTTGAGCCGAAAATCTATAAAATTTTCAGTGAAACAATGAAGTTTCTATACTTTTTTATATTACAAACATCTTCACAAACGCATTATACCCTCTTCATATATGGTGGTGCAGGGTATAATAAAATGCATACATATAATAACAAAATCATTCCGTACTTTTGATAAATCTGAAGAAATTCTTTACAATATGACTTGCTACCAAATCGATTGCGTAAATATCCATCTGTATATGAACTGGGCAACTTGAGAGACACCAAAATATTCAAATCATTAGAAATATAACAAAAACGCTGCTAGTTTTTGTCTTTGTCCAATCTGTTAATGTCGAGGTAATACGGTACCATAAAACCCATTCCCCTTTAGCAAGTATTCTAGTTTTTAAAGTCTGGCTGAAATCGAACGTTTGAAATAGGTACACTAAAACAAATTAAAACCAATCATCACTCACCGCAAAGTACCATGGCCAACATGGTCTGTTCGATAAAAGTATCAAGAAGGAGAATATCTAACATAATATCTACCAATAAGCGAATTTATGTTTATAACCTCATACAAGACTAAAATTATAGTACCAATGCCTATCTACAGAGCGCAAAGGATTGATCTAATAACTGTAGTGTATATCCAATGTATAATATACAATTCTTTCTCAGAAGCCTTCCTGGATGAATGAAATGTTCATAAAAGCCTTTGTGTACGACTTGGCTAATTCCGTTATCAAGAGAGCTGGTAGTAGTAGTTCAAATTATATTTTTTATATTTCATATTTATTGTAGTGGCAAACAAACTAAGACATATTTATGCCAAAGGTAACAATTTAGAAAGATTCCTTGATAAACAGGTTACTAATTTGATACATTTTTCACACTTCTCATACAAAAGTTCTCCCAAAATTGGCACTAAGAATTTTTAAATTTAAGATGGAAACTACTACACAGTGTATAAAAACTGTACCGGTATGTTCGGTCTTGTCTGACCTGTTTTTTGTTACATCTACTTAGATCCAATCAAACACTGTGCGATATTTTGCTCTACGATCTAAAAACAACAGGTAACAATGACAACATTGATGAGGGCAATGATGATGATGACGCTGATGTTGGTTATTTATTTTTTCACATTTAATCGGTATTTAACAATTCCACAATGAGATTTATTGTTGACATTTGTATCATAATTACACAACGGTTTGATTATGCAAACATTTGATTGTAAAGCTCAATAATACTTGTTGTATATACATATGTAAATTTTATTTATTTAAATATTCATTTGTCTATTCAACCATATATCTATCCATCGTTTTTGGTCTAGTTCCGTAATTTATACGTTTATCCATGAAGTACATTTCTACTCGATTTGAGAGTAAACACATATGTATATTAATATCTATGAATCTTTGCTCTTGTTTGTATGATTGACTCAAGTTTTCATAGTTTATGGCCAATATAAAATATTTGGAAAATACAAGTTTTTGGCTTTATTGAATGGAAGCATAGTAATTAGGATTTTATTGAGGATAAAATTAATGGTTGACTGACTGGCTGGCTGGTGGTAGTGATGCGTGCATATTATCAATATCATAGGAAAATAAACAGAAATTTCTATACAACCTTTAGGTAAAAGTTTGAATTGCATTGAAAACAATTTCGTCAACAGAAAAACAAAAGATGAATTAGGCTAAAAATGGCATGCTGAATTTATTGTTTGTTTTGATTTGTATTATACAAAATTCATGATTCAAATGAAAATGTGCAAATATGTATATTGAGAAATATTAGAATCTTATATATATAAAATTTCATTGCATTACATACATATTTAAGTGATTTGTAGGCTTTAAACCATGTTTGTATGGGGACATTTGTATAGGGCCTAGGTGAAATAATGGACTTATGATAATCAATTTTACCAGATTTTGTACCTATATAAAATAGTAATATGCTCCAAATTTCTTCGAAATATCTCTAAAATTGTGTCCGTACTTACATAATCAATGGTTGCACACGATAAAAACCCAAAACAGGTAACATTTGTATGGAAGTTACACGAAATGATAAATCAATTCAAACGAAATTTGACACATATATTAGATGAAATAACGGACCGATTTTGCTCAATTTTAATAGCGTTTTCATGGACGCACGGACATCGTTAAATAGACTCAGGGTCAAACACTATACTTAATGATGTGTGTTTGGTGGTTTATTTGGTTAGTTACAATAATTTCTATTTTGCACACACACACTCATTAAACCCTCTCCACCTATGGTGATGTATATAAAGTGTGTATTGCCTTATAAAGTGTGTATTGCCTTAACCATCATACCGACACTTTTAAAGCACAGAAAATCATGTACAATCAGATTTATACCATTTAAGTACAAATTTACATTGGGAATTTCTAAGTTTAGAGGATAATAAATTAAGCCATCTTGTCCTTTTTGAAGTTTTAAAACTCCCGCATTATTTTGATCTATTCGTTCATCAATCCACATTTCAATTTACAGGCGTTTAGGATTAGGGTTAATGAATAATTGAGTCATTAGAATTTCTATTTAATTCAAAATCTTTTAGACCCACCACTGGTAAAGTAAGAAACTGAAAGCTTTGATTCCCCAAAATAACTAGAATTTAATGCGTAATAACATTAATTTAAAATAATAAAATTTAAATGTGTTTAAATTATTACCCAAAAAAATATTTTTGCAAATTGATATTTATTACTATCTGTAAAGTTTCATACACAGTCTGCATTATAAAACTTTAAGCAATTCCAGACAAAATATTTATTACAAATTTTAGAGCTACTATGTGCATAATTAAGAATAACAAAAACTTTCCTTCAGACAATTAAATTACATTCAAAGTGATGTATAACAATTAATTGTAACAATGTAAAAGCCTACATATATCTAAGAATATTTATTTCCTATAATATTGTATACTCATTTTTCAAATAAATGAACAATTTATTTGTTAGATTTTAATACAATTTCTAGGAAACTTTGATTTACTGTTAAATTTAGGAAAACATGGAAGCTAAGAAAAAATCAATTAAGCATGCTATATCAGTCAAGCCCGACATCATAATACCCTACACCACAAAGGGTATAAATATGTGAATTATTTGACTGGTTGGAGCGATATTTGAAACACATTCTAAAATTATTCCGCACATTTTTTGTCATTATATCCTGTACCATCATAGGTGAAGAGGGTACCCTGCACTACCATAGGAGGAGAAGGTATAATGCATTTGTGCGGATATATGTAACCATCGAACACCCATATTTAAGTATACCTTTCGACTCAGAATCACTTTCTGAGTCTATTAAACGATGTCCGTCTGTCTGGACGGCTGGCTGGCTATCCATGTAAAGCTATTGCAAACTCTAGAGATTGAACTTTTGAAGCTATCGTTTTGAAATTTGGCACAAACTAATATTTTGGTACTGAGACCAAGCCTATTGCCTATAATCGGCCCATTATTTCACCTATCCCGCATACAAATATACCCGCCGGAATAAGATTTTAAACTCATAACTCACTTAAATGAATGTGTATTATTTTATTGATCTTAACATACGTACGTTTCATTATAATTTGACTATTATTTCACCTAATACCCATACAAATGTACTTCCATAATAGTGACAAAAATTACCGTCTAAAATTATGGTAAAATATATAACAATAATAAAATATTTAGGTAAGGTCACAATTTAAAAAATAATTCCATTTCCGAATTGATACCGATTATTATTTTGATATAAGAATTAAACTTTTGGAAAATAGTCTTGAACGGTCCATTTTTCACCTACCCCCATTCAAAGTAATTCCCGGAATGAGATTTTGAATAGAACAACGAAACGTATTGAAAATGGTCGTAATCGGTCCGTTTTACGCCCATCCAAACGAAATCCCAGGAATAACATTTTTTAACACATAAGTGAAATTTATTAAATCGTCGTATTTTTTCCCATGTTTCTGTACAAATGACCCTCCAAAATAATAGAATTCTAAAATATGTTATAGAAATTCGCAATTTGAAGGACATCTTGGTATTCGGATTGACACAAAAATAAAACCTTGGAAACGAATAGTCCGTTAATTTACCTCGCATAAAGTGGGGCAGGGTATAATATAATCGGGTTTCACCGAGTAAAGCACACTTACTTGTTTTACTCTGTTAAACACCTATTCTCGAAGATCTTTTGTATGGAGACTAGATGAAATAATAGACCGATTGGTAAGAAATTTATGACATATATTGAATGATTTTTGAATCACGCATAACATTAAAAGAAATAAACATGTTGATTCTAAAGTTCTATAGCACAACTTATTTAATATTAAATACATCAAAACATCAAACTAGAACTCAACTAGAATTGTACTAGAAGTTATTTTATTCTGTTATTTTTTCCCCACCCAAATACAAAATAGTGAAACTATATGTAATCAATTGAAACGAAATTAAAGCTTTAAGTTGCTTATATATTTTATAGCTTGTAAGTGAATTTACAATTGTCCCATATAAGAATTTCACAGTTATCTCTGCATGTATTCAGTACAACTACATACGGAAATACAAAGGAAACAACACTTTCAACGTATTGAAATCCGTCTGTGTACATGTATGTACATTTCAGATGTTAGCATGTACTAAAATAAATGTAGATTCTAAGCTAAATGGAACATAAAAATTTAAACGTGCAACATATGTAAGAGCAACCTTAATTGGGTGATTCTATTGGAGGTTTTTGTAGTTTCATGTAGATTTCGTGACTTTTAGATTTTGAACAAAATAATGTAGAATAAATAATAAGATGATTTCTCATGTTTGTTTTCGTTAATTATGTACATAAATATTGTACTTGGTTAAATTTAGTTTATTTTTCTTCTACTCGAATCTTGATTTGGTGATAAATCGTGATAATTCTTGTTGCTTTAGTATTTAATTTTAAATACTTTGCAGTAAGTTTTGGACATCAGGAGATTTCGGTGTTGAAAATGGTTACAGAATTGATTCGAATGCTACAAAATTTTATTATTTATTTTCTTTTTAAACAACTATATATTGCTTTGAATACATATGTTGTCGATTTAATCAAAAATGTGTGCTTTTAATGTAGGAAAATTTCGAATAAAACAAAATTATGATCGGTAACAAAGCAATCAAAATTGTTGTCGTTGGTATGGTATGGAATCATAGGGAGGCTGCATTCACGCCACAATATGGGAATTGACCACGTCATAAGGATCCCTAATTTAATATTAAATATTAAAATATGGATTAAGTCCATAATATAGAAAGGTTTATATTCGGAAAGAACTAGAGTCTGAAAATAGCCAGAAGTATGAACTACTTTGATATGACCAGTAATAAAATTACTCGCAGTTGGGCAATTTGTTCCAATCAGAACCAATTATATATGTTCACAAATGAGCGTATACCATCAATATACACATTATAGATCTCAGAGACGCTTTCGACATACCGATATCCCTGCAACTTTCTCGAAAGCTGGATATTGACAAACAATATGAAATGTTGATTCATCTATGTCTATATTTTGACAACTCCTGCAGTAATCATGGTAATCGTATACCCATTCAATAGGAATGAAAACCAAAGTGTTGTGATATCGCTGATTAGCTTATCTTCAGCCTGATTAACCGTAGAAGGAAATTCGTGTTTTTCCTATCGGATTACGCCAAGTTGGTCTTCAACATTCAAAAGGGACTTCATTACGGGCTTGTTTCGTCACTGTATTTAATTGTAAACACGATTTCTATTTATCTTAAACTCACTTTGAAGAATAGACACTTATTTTTTCCAGTTGCTGGCATATGTGTCTTGTATATTAAAATTTTTATGTAAGAATTTTACATTTTTTTTTATCTAATTGACTAACATTCTCTTTACACTCCAATCTTTATCATGCAGTAAATTTTAGTAGGTCAAATTGCAAGCCTCCAAATGAATCACCTGATTAAAACGCTTCTTTATAAAACGTACATTAACACATTCGCTTTAAAACTAAGCATAATATTTCCCTGCTTCTTTATCTAACTCTAAACTAACACGTAGAATTCAGTAAACTCAAACGCTCTATTACAAAAGATTTGTTATTGTTTTGTGCACTTTTGTAAAATATTTAACTTTTCTATACATTTTTGAAGTTGATCAACACTTTTTTTAGTGGATTAGAAATTTTATTTAAAAACAAGTAAGAGTGTTATAGTCGGTCAAAAC
>JACGTJ010011037.1:10309-29122 GCA_014858695.1 Chrysomya rufifacies | reverse complement strand
TCATATTTATGATATAATTTGTGCTAAAATGCTTCAAAATGGTGGATTTTTATGGGTTTTTGTTCCATAACTTCCTTATTTATAATTCAATTCTACCCATTAACAAACCTTATATGAGAGAAATATTTATGCCAAATTTCGTCATCCTATCTCATCCGGTGTGGTCTCTATCGTGCTTTCAACAGACAGTCAGAGAGACAGACAGAGAGCGATGTCCGTCCGCTAAATCGACTTAGAATCTTACCAGGACCCAGAATATATATACATGTTGATTAATGGACCGATCACGACTATTTTCAACAAGTTTTGTTCTTTTATCAATATAATAATCTGTACTCAATTTTATCGAAATATATATAAATAAAATTACGACCTCATACATATATTTTATTATTATTTTTTTATGTGTTTTATCATCATTTTAGAGGGCATTTGTAATGGAAATAATGAGACGATTAAAACGAGTAAAACTTGGCTCATGAGTAAAGACATATAGAAAAGTTACACATGCTAAATTTTATTAAATTACACAATCGTTCAAACATGTTATGCGTTAAAAACATCATTCCTGAAAGTATTACATTGGAGACTAGGTGAAAAAGTACACCGATAAAGACCATTTTAATATGAAAGTAATAATTGGTATCAAATACCATTGAAATATCTTTAAAATTGCGACTTAACCTACATATTTTATTATTTTTATGTGTTTCACCATCATTTCTTTGGGGACTAAGTGTAATATTTAGTCGCTTAAAACGTGTCACTTAGGTAAATATTTTGAAGGGAGTTACACTTGTTAAATTTAATTAAATTACACACTTATTTAGAAGTTTTTGGATTTTTGGTAAGACATTAGTATGAGGCCTAAATAATAGTCTGATTATAATATATTTTTATATATAACATATATATTATATTTTCATTACAATAAAAGCATTATGAGTTAAAAACTTTATTTCGGGGGATACATTTGTATGGGCCTATCATGATCATTTTCCACAAGTTTCATTCCTAAACCAAAATAATAATCTGTACCAAACCAAATTTCATCAAAATATCTTTAAAATTTCAACCGCACCCACATATTTTATAATTTTTCCAACATTTTGGAAGGATATTTGTATGGGGGGTAGGTGAAAAATTGAGCCAATTATAACGAAATTCGGTACGTATGTTAAGATCAACAAAAAATTAAACATGCCAAATTTCATCAAATTACACACTTTGTTAAGTGAGTTATGCGTTCAAAATCTTATTCTAGGGAGTAAATTTGTATTGGGCTAGGTGAAATAATGGACCGATCATGGTAAATTTCAATAGGCTTGGTATAGTGACAAAATATTTATTTGTGCCGAATTTCAAAACGATAGCTTCGAAATTGTGACATGTAGAGTTTGCATAAGCTTTATATGGACAGCCAGCCAGAAGAACAGACGGACATAGTTTAATCGATTCATAAAGTGATTCTGAGTAGAACGGTATACTTAAAGGTGGGTGTTAGATTTTTTTCTATATTAAAAACTGTTCAGTTTTTAAAATTTGTTAATGTTTCTTGTTGTTATATAAAACCACAATTTTTTTCAAAGTAGACCTTTTTTAACAATATACAAAAATATGCCTTAAATATTTATATTTAAAATGAACGAATCAGAAATTAAGTTCTAGATCTTTTTCAGGTCTTCTTGTTTAATTTTGTGTTAGTTCAGATTTAGTACAGTTTTTGTTCAGTTCTATGCTATTTAAATTCGAGTTCAGATTAATTTATTTTCAATACCTAGTACCAAAATTCAGCTTTCACAGCAAATTAGTCACAAGAATAACAAGTAAGATATTTGACTTGTCAAAATTTGCGATACCCCCATCAATAGAACAGGACAAACCTAATATAAAAATTCTCTCCTCAATGTTTATACCAATCAATTTTTTACTTGAACAGTTAAACGTGGAGAAATACATTGTAGATCCAAGACATAACATACAATTTAAATAATTATTTAAAAGCAACAAACACTTACTTGTCATTGTAACGTCCACCACCACGACGACCGCCATCATAGCGGTCATAACGGTCTCTATGGCTACCACGAGCTGTTCCTCGAGCAGGTTCGACCACCACCCTAAAATATATTAAAATAATAAGTAAAAACGTATTTTCGTTACAAAATTTTGCAGATATAATTTACCTTTCACCTAACAACTCTTTCCCGTTTAATTCGTACACCGCATCATCTGCATCGCGGTAATCTTCAAACTCCTAAAAAAGAAAGGTGTTTTTATTAGATCATGCTATTGATTTTTCATAAAGTAATTGTGAAGAAAGCTATATGATACTTACCACAAAACCGTAGCCATTTTTAATTAAAATATCGCGTGTGCGACCATAGCCCTTAAAGAAACGCTCTAAATCGCGTTCTCTTACACCGTAAGGTAGCCCTCCAACATAAACTCGTGAACCCACCATTGTTTATTTATCTGTTATCAACTGTGTTTTTTTATAAACTGCAAACAAAGTATTTATTATTAATAATAGTTAGGAAAAAATATATATTTTATAAATCTCTTTTTTCAAAATAATCAATATGGCATTAAATACAGTTCTGCGCAAAACACATTTTTCACTAACAGCTTCGGCAGATAGACAAAAAAAAAATTTGCAATATGGCGTCACCGGGTACAGAATTTTAACAATTCACATTTTTATTTTGAACCAAAAACTAATAATATTTAGTTTTCTGCAATATTTTAGTTCTCTCACCTTTGCTAAATAAATTTAGCTAAACAATGTATACTATATATATTATTTTAATTTTATTTATCTCTGAAAATCTTCACTTTTTTCACGACACACAGAAAAACAATGATAAAAAATTCACGACGTACCAAACGGAAGTAAAATTATCCACTGCTGTGGAACATTGGAATAGTGGAATTTTCTACAGAAATGGCGGCAATATTTAGTGTTGGAAGTGTTCGGGTTTAATACAATAAAACACAACTCTGATGTTTGTTTAACGTAATGTGGCAACACTGCAACCAGTATGTTTAACCCTTAAGCATAAGGTTAAAATTTCTAATGAAAACACATTATTCTTAATAAAATTTATTCAGGAACTCAAATTCAATATACTCTTTTTTCTTATATCAAATCTTTTAATGTAAAGAATAGTTCTAACATATTTTCTGATTATAATATAGAGTATTAATTAGTTTTCGATCACTTTTTATAAATATAGTGCAATTTTCAAACAAATCACATTGAAATTCGACGCGCAAATATTGTATATTTTCGGTAAAATTTTAAAAATTTCCCATCTTTATAATTTTGGAAAAAATTATTAGAGAATATCCAATAGTATATAATTTTTGTTAAATTTTACTGTTGATTTCAAAATGAATTCATAATTAAATAAAACATAAAGTTAAGGAAAATTTCTATAAGCTACCATTTTTGTTAGAGTTTTAAAAAGTTTTAGAAATGTTCTATATAAGTTACTACGGATAGTGTTTAGATTTTACTTTAAATTTTTTATTGACTAAAATTTTCATTGTCACAAACAAAAATCAGAATTGATATCGATACCTATAACACTGCAATTAAACATATTTGTAATGAGTTTTTTTCGACCATTTCACTTTGCCATATCAACATAGAATTCTCCTTTATTATTTCTTTTAATAAAAAGTCGATTCCAGTAGGTTATTGTATCTGTCATTTTCAAACCTATTGACTACTAAACAAGCTATCTACCTAGCTATTTTAATACATGAGTGTTTATGTAATTGCATAAAAGATCTCTTCCCACGTGTAGTAAAAAAATATCAATTACCACTAATAAAAACTCTCTTCCCGCTTATAGTAAGAAAACATCAATTACCACTAAAAAAAACTGAAAGGTGCTACAAGAAAATTTGGCAAAATATTTATGCTTATTTTCAGCGTTTTTATAGATATTTGTATCTGTTGATGATTTCTCACGTTCTGGCAACATTGTTTTAATGAAAATTTTCACAAAAACAAATACACATAAACCGGCGGCGTCGGTTTTTAATTCGTTGTGAATAGCCGACCTGGGTAGATTGTTTTCCGAATTTCACGCGCTGTAATTTTGTTTCGGAGCAGAAAAAAATTAATTAAATAAAAGTAAAGAATTTTAAAAAGTTTTGTTTGTAATCTTATAAAAAGGAAACTATTTTATTTGACAAATCTTACAAAAAACAAAAAGATGTCTGAGAAAAACGAAAATGGAAACGATTACGACGAGGTAAGTTATAACATATTTAAAATTACTACAAAAAAAATTGCAAAAGGTTCCAAAATTAAAGAAAAATTATGTGAAGTAGGATAATGGCGAAATTTTGTTGATTTATTATAATTTTTTTGGATATTTATTTAGAATCTATTTCTAGAAACTAAGATTCAAATGTGTGTAAAGTAAAAACAATTGCTAAAATCTTATAAATTGTTAAATCAAGCGTTTTCGAAAATATATTTTTTTCTTGCATATTGCAATTTTTCTTGAAAATTGTGTGTATAACACATTTGGAAGGAAAACAAAATGGCGTCGCTTGTTTAAATGCGTGTGCTTGTAACAGGGATGGAAATTGAAAATGCTTTTCGGCCTCAAGTAATATTTACATTAAAAGTTTCATTAATAATACTTTAATTTCTATTAAATAAACTTAAGAATTTAAAAATCAATCCAATTTATGCCAATAGATAAGATCACATGAATTTAAAATCCTTTTTTCTAAGTCTAGTGCTTTGAGTTAAAAATCATATAATGACAAGATTTCCGTTCTGTGCATTTCTTACGCGTTGAATTTTTGCGCTTTTCTATAGAAAATGCGAAGCCAGTATTTGACTTACCACAAAGAATAAAGAAGGCATGTATTATCATACTACAGAATTGCAAATATCGATAGGTTCATCCCTGCTTCTTCTGTACGTAATAAGTAAAAAATGAGGTTATTTACCTACAATATAAAAAGTATAACTTTTTTTATATTATACAAAAATTAATTATCACTTATTTTTATGCAAAAATGTTTTTGTTTTATGATGATTCAGATGATAACTGTACTTTATTTTTGTGCATTTCAAAATAAAAACATTACTTTGTTTAAATTTTTAAAAACAAATTAAGTTAAAATAATTCAATTTGTTAAAACTAAAATATAATTGCAAATTTTCTAACAGAGTCGTACAGAAATCCATTTTATTTTATCAATTTAATTTACTAATGTTTGCAAAAGTTTACAAACAAGCCAATAGTATTAAAGAACTTTTATTTTCCTACAACATTTAATTTATTGTATCAAAACTAATATTTTTTTAAGACTATCAACGAACCTGAGCAATTGCGTAAATTGTTTATTGGTGGTTTGGACTACCGTACCACTGACGAGGGTCTAAAAGCCCATTTCGAAAAATGGGGTAATATTGTCGATGTTGTTGTCATGAAAGATCCCAAAACTAAGCGTTCCCGCGGCTTTGGTTTTATCACATATTCGCAATCGTATATGATTGATAATGCTCAAAATGCTCGTCCTCACAAGATTGATGGTCGTACAGTTGAACCTAAACGTGCAGTACCACGTCAAGAAATTGATAATCCGAATGCTGGCGCCACAGTTAAGAAGTTGTTTGTTGGTGGTTTACGTGACGATCATGATGAGGAATGTTTACGCGAGTACTTTAAGGACTTTGGTAATATTTTGGGCATCAATATTGTATCAGATAAAGAGACTGGCAAAAAACGTGGTTTTGCTTTTGTTGAATTTGATGACTACGATCCCGTTGACAAAATTATCTTGCAAAAAAGTCACACAATTAAGAACAAAACTTTGGATGTAAAGAAAGCCATTGCTAAACAGGATATGGATGGTGGTCGTGGTGGCGGTGGACGTGGAGGTGGCGGACGTGGTGGTGGCCGTAATGATCGTGGTAACCAAGGAGGTGGCGGCGGTTGGGGAGGCAATCGTCAAAATGGAAATTGGGGAGGAAATAACTTTGGCAACAATGGAAACTTCGGTGGCGGCCAAGGTGGTGGACCCGGAGGTTGGAATAATAATTCATCCGGAGGCCCCTGGAATAATAGTGGTGGAAATGATGGTGGATGGAATAATGGTGGCGGTTTTGGTGGACCCCAAGCCAACGGCGGCGGTAGTGGTAGCGGCGGTGGTTGGGGTGGAAACAGCGGTGGTGGTAGTGGTGGTGGAAACAACAGTTTTGGTAATGACTACCAACAAAGTTATGGTGGTGGTCCCCAACGTAATAATTTCGGTGGTAATCGCCCAGCGCCTTATGGCTTTAACAAGGGTAAGTCCAAATTATAAAATTCAATTTGTACAGTATTTAGAATGTATGTGTATGTATATTTTACAGGAGGTAATCAAGGTGGAAATCAACAAAGTGGTGGTAGTTTCGGTGGCAATAACTACAATAGTGGTAGTGGTGGTCCCGGTAATGGTAATATGGGAGGCGGTGGTGGTGGTGGTGGTAACCGAAGATATTAATTATAAGGTAAGTCAATGTTAAAACTAACCAATCAAAGGTAAACTATAAAGAACTTTTGAGAATATTTAAAATTACATGGTACAGGCTACTATTAGATGCAAACAATTAAAACAAGTCCTAAAAATTAAACTAACAATATTCAGACTCAACAAAATTTGTCTAAAATATCTTTTTATTATAAAACTCTGCCAAATTTGATAACAAAAAATCGTGTTTTCATAAATTTTAACAGTGTTTAATTATAATTAACAAGAACAATTTCTAATTATGTTTAAGAAGTTCAAATTTTCTAATAGAAATGAACTCTTTAAAACTAAAAACGATATTTTCTGGCACAAACTTCTATTTTAACACTGAAATCGTACAGCACACAAGGCATTTTCTGTACCATGTAAATATGATAAACTAAGAAATTAACCTAACTTATTTTGCAAAATCTTACTTAAGCGATTTTTAAAAATATTTAATTATCGTCAATAAGTTTATTTTTACAAATAAGTAGGCTTAACTTCAAATTCTAACCAAAAAGTTCGCATTATTTTAATTATATGTAGATGTGACTTTTTTTTAGTTTTATTTATCAGCGCTCTGTTGTACTTTATATTAAAAATATTGTCTTCAAAACGCTGAAATGTTTGCAATTAATGTTTACTTATTTTTTAACTCTAATGTAAAAAATTTAAAAATTTTCTCCTCCCTCGCAAATAGGTAAAAATAGAGCAAAAATACAAACAAAACTATCAGACAAAAGAGAAAGAGGCAGGCAGGAAAAGGAAAGAAAAGCAAAGCAAGGAAGAGAAATACAAAATACACTAGGCTCAGGCAGGCAGGCAGGCTAATCAGTCAATAAAATCTAATTTTATTCAGAACATAACTTAAAAAAAAGCTTAATTTTTTGAAGTGTATCTTGTCTGTCTATCGTTATGATACAAAAAGAGAGATACAAGGAAGGAAGGATAAAATTACAGAATCAGCAAACGTTTTTAAATACAGCCTGTGTGTATAGAAATAATAATTTATATCGATGTTACCCTACCTTGTAGCTATATAATGAAAATAATGAGCATAATGTGTTTAACTTTGTTTTTTTTTATTAATAATGAAACCCTGCTTTTTAGGCTCTTAAGCATCTTATATTTTAGTAGAGTAAATAAGCTTTTATTTATAAACAGATATCAATCACATCAACAAAAAAGAATTCGTCGGTTATAGAAAACAATAACAAGAACTAAAATTAATTGAATTATAATTAATTAATGTAAACAACAAAAAATGTGTAGTATATATACTTTCATTTGATTCCAATGTTAAAACCACAACAAAAAACCACCAATCATACAAAACAAACTAATCATTTTTATTTTTAAAATGAGAGGTTTTTTTATATAAATATGTATTTAAAAAGATTAAACAAATCAATATTTCACAATTGGACAAAAAGCATTTCTTTAAAAGATTTAAACAGAAGAAGTTATTGTTTTGTATGTAAGAATTTTTAGTACCTATTTTTTGTGTACCACCCAGTCTATAATAATTATAATCCGTTAGTTTACAAAATTTTTACAATTTTTTAGTATTAAAATTTTGTAATATTACATAAAATATTAAGAAATTGTAAAATTTTTAGCAAACATTGATCATAGACTGATTTGTTTTTTAGTATAATTCCAATTAATACAAATTTTAATAATTTGATTTTCCCAAATTATTTTTTTTTTTTTTTTACAAACTTAAAATATGATCAGTCCTTTTGTCAGTGTATTTATATATTATTAAAAAAATGATTTAAAAACTCTATACTATAATTTAATTTTAAGAAATTTTATATATTTAATTAAAAAAAAGGAAGCGTAAAAGAAAAATTTATATAAAAAAGAAAAAACAAAATATTTTTATGTATACTTTTTGATTTTATCTTTATTGTAGTAAAAAACATTTTGAAAATTTATATTTCAAGGAAAGTTTGTTTTATATAGTGTCCGATCACAAATTTCTAAAGAAAGTTCTATAATAGAGCACAGAACTATGAAATTTAAGAGCATTTTATTGCATGTCATGGTCTTAAACATGAAACGGAAGATGAAATTATGAGTGACCTCTACATGGTAATTAGAAAGCTGAACTCAAAAATTAGAGGTAATTTTTCCACATTTCCATCAAAGTCTTTGACTACAATTCTGCAAATATGTTAGATTTTCTATGAATTGGTAATGGGCGTATCTTTTGCCTACTATTGAATATGTTTCGATGTTTTAATTAAGCCTAATATTATTTTGTTTCTCTGTAAAGATTTTGCAATAACTCGGAAATCTCTTGAATAATAGATATAGAAAATTAAAAAAAGATGTTCTGAATTTTTAAAGATTTCTATGTAACTTTAATATTTTAATGAAAATTACAATATTTTTATTTTTTAGCATAAAACCGTAATAAAATAATTCTTACTTTTATCTTTATTTTCATATATCTTTCTCATTTACAAATCCTGTTTCTAATTCTCAAAACCCAGGATTTTTTCAATATAAATTCGATCTCCTTTGACATTAGCGTATTTCTACAAACTTTTGTAAGAGAAAACAAGATTAAACTGTTAAGAGAAAATATTGGTCGAAAAGATTCCATTTCAATTGGCTTAAGAACAAACCTATGTCTGTTGTTGTAGTTATTGTCAAATGTAGGCTTTGCTTTTGTGTGCATTAATAGAATTTATTCCATATTCTCTTATAAACATGAAAAAAATAATAAAATACTTTTGAAATAAGTATCTTGAACTAGATAAAAACAAATTTGGATCGGGCACTATTTATTTAATCCAGCATAATATAAAAATAAATTTAACCTATTTAAAATACAGGATTTCTTAGTAGTTTACTTTTAATTCTGCAAAAACTACCGCAGTGAACTTGGGGAAACGATCCGTTCTCACATTTATAATTGTAATTTTTTTTTAGGTATGGTTTAATACTATATCAAATTCTTTTTTCCAAAGTTATTTGATCATCTTTATATTAAAAACATAAAATTGTTTTTATCATGACTAAATGAAGAAAAATAAAACCAAAAATATTAAAATTTTTCAAATTAAACTACTCATAAATGTGAACGATTTTATGAACATGATTCTTAAGTCATTCATGTTTTTCGGTGTTTACGTTTCCTCGAGTTCTCTCATTATATGTATTATTTATGATTCATTCATTCATTAACAGAAAGAGTATTTTAAAAGGTATTTTTCGTAAAAAAATTTAGATGTAAAATTTAAGCTAAATTAGTAATTTTACCAAATCTCGATATTCTTTCAACATGAAAAAAGTACAACAGCTAAAGACAGAAAGAGAATGAGGATCTTCAAAATATTTTGAAAAAAGGGACAAAAATCACTTTTCTATTTTTGCAAACACAAGAGCATTACTAATAATTTCCATATATCTTTGGTTTGTTTTGTTGCAAGACTGACTATCTGTGAATGTATACCATTCTCCCTCCTGTGATTGCATCTTTACATTGTAACCGAAAGACTTCAATATAAATGTGTGTTACTACTGCCGTCCTGCTCCTCCTTCAGCTGAGTAATTGCAGCGCTGCTAATAATATGTGTATCTTTTAATATAAAATTTAATGTGGTAAGTTTTTTTTCTATAAGTGTGTATTTATTTTGATCTCTTTTTCAGATAAGATATATATATTTTTAATAAAGAAACATAAAATCTAAAATCAAATTATTATGTGTGTTCTTTATTTTTTCGGAAGAAAAGAGTGACAATATAAAACAAGTAAGAGTGCTTTAGTCGGTCAAGCCCGACTGATACGCTGCACCACTTTATGCGAGGTAAATTAACGGACTATTCGTTTCTAAGGTTTTGTTTTTGTGTCAATCGGGACAGAGTTTACGAAAATATCTTTCAAATTGCGAATTTATCTCACATATTTTAGAATTCTGTTGTTTTTTATGCTTTGGAGGATAATTTGTACAGAAACAAAAATAATACGCCGATTTAATATATTTCACTTATGTGTTAAATAACTTATTCCTGTAGTTTCGTTTATATGGTGGGGGCTAAGCGATAAATATACCGATTACGATCATTTTCAACACGTTTTTTGTTCTATTAATATAATAATCTGCCCAAAATTTAATCGAAATGTATATAAAATGACGACCTCATTTTGGTGGGCATTTATATGGTTGCTATTTAAGTTAATGAGACGATTAGAGTGAAATTTGACACATAAGTAAATACAAAGAAAGATGTGCAAAACCTCATTCCGGGGATTATTTTGTATGGAGCTAGGTGAAAAAATAGACCCTCCAAGCAAATTTTCCACAACTTAAATTCTTATATTTAGAGATCGATTACGACCATTTTCCACAAGTTTTATTCCCCTATCAAAATAATAAACTGTACCAAATTTTATCGAAATATCTTTTAAATTGGACCTTTCCCACTTCTAATTTTTTCACCATTTTGAAGGAGATTTGTAGGGGGCTGGATTGATAATGACCATTTTCCACAAGTTTTATTCCCCTAACAAAATAATCTGTACCAAATTCAATCGAAATGCGTTAAAACTGCGCCCTCACCCACATATTTTTATATTTTTTTCAGCATTTTGGATGCATATTTGTAGTTTTCCTGGTGTTTACTCAATAGATTTGAAAAATTTTCTATATACATTTTTTACCACTGAAAGTCTGTCCTACATACAACAAATGCGTTTATAATAAGGCCAGAGTTCTTTTCTATTTCCAACATCTCGCATTAAATCTCCTAGGAATTCCGGAACTTAAATAGTTAAATTTTCTAGACTTCATGTCCCGGGGGGAAAAAACTAAATGTAATTGGACTAATCAGATCAAATCTTAACAGAACGCAAAATATAAAAATCTTGTGGTCTTAGAATAATATCTATTTAGTCAAGGAATACTAAGCAAAGTATAGTATCTATTTTATGAAATTTTAATATATAATTATACCTCAAATCGCCATAAATCTCTTTAATGATAAACTGATGTTATAGAATATAAAACCACAGTTAAAAAAATACGAAACAAAGAAAATATCTTTTCGCAGATCTAGCAATTTATTTTTGAATCAAAATATAATACAAGTGAGCTCTTTAAATACTTTTTAATAGACTTTCAATGATTAATAAATTCAGAGTTTTTGCGTAAATCCAAACACCATACATCTCTAATAATAATAAAAAATAAAGCAAAACCACAATTTGAAATACTTATAGAAAAAAATATAATTGAAAGGTTTTTATAAATTTTTTCCACTTCGTCAAAAGAAATTCACAACAACAGTCTGAGATGACTGTTGAGTAAAATCGCCAGCAGTACCGGATATCTTCGCAACATGGATCCTTGCGAACAATTTACGGATAAAGGATTATATAGAAGTTCTTTTAACAATACATTTGAGCCTATAACCACCAGAAATATAATTTACCATACACAAATATCAAGGAATACTTCTGCCAATAATGAACAACCGCCGGCCATACAATTAATAAGAGAAACGGATAGTTGTGATCAGCAGGAAATGTTGCCTTTAAAAAGGAAACACAGTTGTGCTAAATTTAAGCAAAAAGATCACAAAAAACACAGTTGTACAGATATTCATTGTTTAATAATATTTGTGTGCTTCATAATAAGTTGGGTGTACATAGCAGGATATGCCTTTTCTAAAGGAGATTTAAATAGGTCATTAGTACCGACTGATTCAAATAATGTAAAGTGTGGCTTAGATTCGGGTTTTCGTAATAAGGATAAATTATTTTTCTACGATTTGAATAAATGTCTTGATGTTATGACACCTTTAACGGGTTGCGATACAAAACAAGTTTGTGTAGAATCGTGTCCTACAGAAACGTTTATATGGCCAAACTCAACAAAATCATTTTCGGAATTTAAAGCCTTAAAAGAGAAACTCATTTGTGATTCAAATATTGACATAAATGCCTTGATAACTGAGGAAGATGTTACGAATGCTATAGAAAATAAACATTGCAGTGGTTGGTATTTAAAAAGTAAATCCCTAT
This sequence comes from Chrysomya rufifacies, assembly GCA_014858695.1. Lineage (NCBI taxonomy): Eukaryota > Metazoa > Arthropoda > Insecta > Diptera > Calliphoridae > Chrysomya > Chrysomya rufifacies. The sequence goes on along the minus strand of JACGTJ010011037.1, from coordinate 16,557 downwards.
TAAATCATTGCATATGGGATTTTTCTAAAGATTTGTGTAATCTATTACCAAAATTTATAACTGGACGCAATCGTAGGTCAAATGAAATGTCTACCCAAAATTTTATTACTTTTTCGGATTTAACAAACGTCGTTCCAGACTTTCTAAATGTAACAAAAAGACACTGTTCCGAAAATTCCATGAATGAAATGAAAGACAAAATCATAGAATCAAAATCGAATTTTAATCGTATTATTGATATGATTGTATCAAAATTTGATTATAACGATAAATACTTGGGTGAAAATATATCGCAGGACGTGAAAAATTCATGGAAAATTATAGCAATTGCATTTATTGGACATATTTTTATAACTTTAGCATTTATAGTACTTTTACGTTGGGTTGCTGGACCTTTATTATGGATTTCGATATGTGGTGTAATATTAGCACTGTCAGTTTCTTTTGTCTGTAGTTTGAAGCAATATTTACACTTACGTGGAACCCACCGTGTAGACAATCATGCTATAAATCTAAAGGCAAAAGTGGAAAATATATTGCAAAATGATCAACTTTGGTTATATACAACAATCGTCATAGGCGCATTTTTAACGATTATAGTTTTAATAGTATTCGTAATAAGGAAACGAATTAAAATTGCGGTAGCATTGATTAAAGAATCCAGCAAAGCTATAATACATATAAAATCGTCCATATTTTTTCCAATCTTTCCGGCTGTTCTATATATATTTGTAACTATACTATCGATAATTATTATGTTACATCTCAATTCCATTGGTGAAAATTCCTTTAAAATGATTCAACGTAACGTTAGTGTTTCAAACGAAGAATGTGTTTGTATAGGACCTGAAACCAAACCATATAAATTGGGTGATGCTTGCGAACCTGAATTATTTGAACGTTATTGTCATGTTAAAAATTACATAAAGAAAAGTTGCGTCCACACTTCGTGTGCTTTCAGTGAAATTGTAAAGAAACCAAAAACTCAGTGGTTCATGCTTTTAAATGTATTTGGTTTCTTTTGGGTGACATTTTTCATATCGGCCTATGAGGATATGGTTTTGGCATGTACCTTTTCGTTGTGGTATTGGACTTTTGATAAGAAAAATATACCAAAACTACCACTCCTAAAGGCAATGTGGATAACAACTTGTTACCATCTTGGTACCTTAGCATTTGGTGCTTTAATTTTAGCAATTTGTCGTATGATAAGATATATGCTGGAATTGATCGAAAAAAGAGTAAAACAAGTTGATAACGTAATAACGCGTGCTGTAATGTGTTGTATGAAGTGTTTCTTTTGGTTGCTTGAAAATTTTCTACGTTTCCTTAATCACAACGCTTACATAACATGTGCCATCCATAGCACTAGTTTCTGTACAAGCTCTCGAAAAGCTTTTAATCTTATAACTCAAAATATTATACGTGTTTATGCTGTCGATCGGGTATCTACTTTCCTTTTCTTTCTCTCAAAACTAGTTGTTACGTCGTGTACATCGTATTTGACTTATATAATTTTAGCAACCTATCCGAATAAATTCGGTATTCACTATGCATTGGTTCCTGCTGTATTGGTTGGTATTATAGGTTATGTTATGGCTCATTTTATATTTAGTACATATTCAATGGCTGTAGATACCTTGTTCTTTTGTTTTTTGGAAGACTCAGTGGAAAATGATGGTTCAGCGGAGAAACCTTTTTACATGTCAAAGGAATTGTGCAAATTATTGGGTAAATCCAAAAGGAAAAGAAAACAAATGAAAAATTAAAGTATATGAAAAAATATTTGTTATTCCATTTTTTTACAATCAATATTTTATACTTATTGCAAATAACTTTAATGTTTGCTATTCTGCTGGAAAAATAAATAAATTTAAAGATATAACTAATACAATTTAAATTATTAAATTAGATTTATTAAAAATATATAGAAAATGTAAGCGTTTTTATTCAAAATGTTAGTTATTTGAAATTTTTTTGTAACGTACAAACAATACTTTTATTTTTACTAATAACTAATAAAATATATAATTATATAATATACAATTTGGAATAAGAATTTAATTAAGATTGATTCACGAAATTGTTTTACAACAAAACTAATTTTTTGGCTTTTATTTACAACTAGAACTTGAGATTTTGTACTTTTTACAGATTTTTGCTTTTCAGTTTTTCTTTTAGTACTTTTTTGTATTTATGGTACTTTTTATATTTTGGTACTTTTTAAGCTATGGTTCTCTTCTTAAGAAATTTCGTACTTGCCTTTAACGCATTTGAATTATTTGTATTTTTAAATGTGAACAACGTGCAGAATGTATCAAAATGAAGTCATATGTCTTCTCTTTAAACTAACGAGCTGAGCTTACCACTTTTATCCCTAGATAGGCCCAATTTCTGACGTGTCCACTTCTTTTTTGTCAGAATAACAAAAAGTACATTTATTTTGTGCCTTTCTCAGTTTAGGGTTAATGTTAGACAAATTCACACTTCAATCCACGCCTAAATCAGAACCCGAGTTTTTACAATGGTCTGCACCAATAAGGCTTTGATCCCAAGTCAATCAAGATTTTCATATAGGAAGCTGGAACATATCGCTTTATACAAGTATGAAAGTTTTGTAATTTACATGGACACATATATAGTAAAACAAAATACTTTGAAGTTGTATGGGCTTACCCGGACACACGATTTATTGAAACTCGTAAGAAATTGTTTTGAAACGATTTTATTTTGCAAGGAAAATGACAAAAAGGTTAATTTTTTTAATTCCCTCCAAAATTCCGAAGAATCAAAGTTGTACAAAGAAATCAGAATAATTCATATATATTGAATAATAATTTGATATTCAGGACATTTTTTATTTTTGTAATATATTTTAATTGGCCTTATAAGATTTTTTATATTACTTGTTGGAATAAATAAATAAATAAATTGGCTTGACAGTGCCCAAAAGTTTGTCCATCACTGTACTTTGGCCAGTATATACAATACTTTTTACGTCTGGCAAGGTTAAAAGAAAATTATGAATAATACGACCAGCTGGGCACAAAACAATTAAAATAATAATAATAAAATAACTAAACTTAAATATAATTTATTTTGTTTTTTAAGACCATATACTCATTTTTGTAGTAAAGCAACAATATTCACAATGAGAAGACGTGCCGGTTTAGGAGCTATACAACAGCAACAGTTAGCTGCTGAAAAGTATAAAGATAAAGGTACCGATATCCATGAATCACAAATGGAACAAATGTCCAAACAAATGGAAGTGTTTCGTGAAAAACTGGAGGAATTTGCGATAAAACATAAACAGGACATCAAAAAGAATTCACAATTTCGTAAACAATTTCAAGAAATGTGTGCTGCCATTGGTGTAGATCCATTAGCAAGTGGTAAAGGCTTTTGGAGTGTTCTTGGCATGGGTGATTTCTATTATGAACTAAGTGTTCAAGTAGTAGAAGTATGTTTAGCTGCTAATCATAAAACAGGTAGGTTTTGTCACAGAAATTTAAAATATTTTTTGTTTTTTGGAATAATCTTTTATTCTCAGTTCTGTTATACACCTAATATTTCCATAATTACTTAAACTGTAATATGTCGTCTTGCCTATTTGCTCTATTTAATAATTTATTGATACCTAATATAGTATTTTTACGTGTTTTTCGCTCCCGGGAAATCCATCTTCCTTTTTAAAATTTCCTGGGAAACCAAGAATTTTCGCTAGGAACAAATTACTTTAAAAGTAATAAATAAATTTACTTAAACCTTTCAATTTGTTATAACGTTAACACTAGGAAATCAATGAATTGACTTGCATTAAACTGTGGAATTTTTATAGAATTATCACTAGATGGGAATTCCGGTGAAAAACACAAAACAAACATCGTTTATACTTTTATTGATAACTTTATAATCATTATAATAAAATTAACACAATGTAAACAGGTGGTCTTATGGAATTAAATGAACTTCGAAAACGTTTAATAGCTGCTAGAGGTCAACATTCAATACATCAGGAAATTACAAATGAAGATATTTTAATGGCAACGAAAAAACTTAGTATTTTTGGTAATGGGTAAGTTAACAATGTAACATTCTTAAATTTAGATATTCCAATAAACCCTTAAAAATCGCAGGTTTGTTGTCCATAAACTTGGCAAAGGAAAATATATAGTACAATCAATACCGGGTGAATTAAGCATGGAAGAGACAACAATCTTAACATTAGCATCTAATAATGAACAAGGCTATGTAACACAAAGCATGTTAATGGAACAATTAGGGTATGTAAATCTATGGAAATGGATATTTACTTTCTTAATAAATGTATAATCTTTATTTAGATGGCCCGATTATAGAGCACAGCAATCTCTGGAGAAAGTTGTTGGAGAAGGTCTTTGCTGGATTGATGGACAAGATGAAGAAAAAAGTTATTGGTTTCCTAGTTTATTTCCAGCACGTACAACACAAACATCTAATTAAGTTTGATTTTATTATAAGGTATTTTTTATTAACAAAAACAATTCATAAGAAGATAATAAACATAATTTATTATATATAAAATCATTAATATTTAAAATTCTATACAATGTTTCAAATAGAAATATTTACAATATGTTCTTATATAAAATTTTCGCTAAGAATTTGCTTGTAATTTTAAAACTTGATTCTCAGCTTTTAGATGAGCCACTTCATTTTGCAGATTATAAATTTTCTTTTCAAAATTTTCTGTTAAATCATTTATAATGGTTATATACCTAGTAAAATCAAAAAATCATAATTAGAAAAATACGATTAGGACATAAAATATTCGCTACCTTTCTTTTAGTACACGATTAGTTTTAACATATTTCTCTATTTCGTTTTCTTGCTCCACGGAACGTCTATGCATTATTTTATCATTTTTCTCATATTCCAATTGCTTAAGTTTTTCTTCTACTGCACACTAAAATTTAGTCGTTAGACAATATTATATAAATTTTTATAGTTTTTAATTTTAATGTATTTTTTATTACCAAATCTTTAGCTGTTTGTTCTATTTGTTGTGTTAAATTCTCATTGATCTTTAGTGCATCTTTATATTTTTGTTGAAAACGATTACATCTTATATCGAGAATTTGTATAAATTTCTTTTGATTCTGTAATTCCTCTGTTAGCTTAAGTTTTTCATCATTTAAAACTTTTTCCTTTTCAATGTATTTATTTTTTATGGCCTTCATATTTCTTTCAACTTTCTGTGCCTCTTCTTCCATAACCTTGCCTATAGTTGAAGCTATATTATCACATTCTTCCTTAACGACGCGTTCTCGTTTTAAGGCTTCTTCTTTATCGGCTACAGCAGCATCTGCAATATTCAAAGCCTCCTGTAACTTTTGTAAAGCACTTTGTTCACGCTTATGACGTTTCTCGATACTTTGACGTGAGATTTTTAAAGAGTTTTGCAGTTCTTTATTATGAGCTTCTGTTTCTTTAAGTTGTTCTTGAAGTTTTTCTATTGTTTCATTAGATCTAGCATATTTTTCAAGTTCTTTAGATTTGTCTGCGTATATAATATAACTCGTATTTGTTTAATTGAAAAGCAAATTGATTGGTGCATGGATTTTCTTACTTACCTCCTAGAGCTTTTTCTAATTTATCAATATGTTCCTGTAATTGTTTTTTCTGAGATAACAAACTGTCTATAATTTGTGATTGTTCTTTTAGTTCAGCATTTTTATTAATTATAGTACTTTCTAAAAGTTTTATGGCTGTAGCATATTTATGTTTCACCTGTGCGGATATAAAATAATACAATTTGTAACAAGTAAGAATGCTATATTCGGCTATGGCTACAAGTCCGTAGTATGTATAGAAATAGTCAAAATATTAAAAAATAACGGTTTTTTGAAGATATATTCGCCATTTCTTAATGGATTCTGCCGAATTTTAATAGCAAAATTCTCGAGACTCTAACGTATGATTTGATATATTGTATAGCCTTATAGTCGGAGGCCTTCATAAACGACATACCAAGCGACGGGCGGACGGACATGTATATTTCGAATCCATATATATATATACTTTATGGAATCAGAATATATATACTTTTTGGGGTCTCAGACCAAAAAAGTAGAAATTACAAACGGCATGACAAACTTATATATACCCTTTCACTATAAGTGAAGCGTATAAAAAAAAAATTCAAAAATTTTTCTCTTTTTTATGGAAAATTTTTCAAAAATTTAGTTTTTAAAGAAAATTTTTCA
>JACGTJ010011017.1:451-12954 GCA_014858695.1 Chrysomya rufifacies | reverse complement strand
AACATGTACATATATTCTGGGTCCTAGTAAGATTCTAATTAGATCTAGCGATTTCCGTCTGACTGTCTGTCTGTTGAAAGCACGATAGAGATCGCACCGGAGGAGCTAGGAAGACGAAGTTTGGCACAAATATTTCTCTTATATAAGGCTTGTTTGTCCCACCCACAAAAATCCCTGATTTTGGTGTAATTTGTGATATATGTCTCAAATGTTGAGGTAAAGTATTAAATTTTCGATGTATCGTTAGTTAGCAGGAAGTAACTTTACAAAATAAGGCGTTCTCCGCCCACTTTTTCGAACGTATATAAAAGATCTGTTATTTTTAGTACATATATCACAAATATGTGACGGAAAAACGTACTTACGTATATATGTCATTAGACAGTATGTTAGACGGAATAAATGTTTGTGTTTCCTCCTCCCAAATTAGGTCAGATTAGAATATATGGAATTTGTATTTTGTCACAAATATGAAACGAACGGATGTAAACGATGAAACATGGATAAGAAATATATTAAATATACTTGTATTTTGATGGTGGGTATTAAAGATTCGGCCAAGCCAAATACAACATTCTTACTTGTTTGAATATGTTTTTGTTTCTCTCTACTTCTTGTTCTTCATATATATTTTAGATTGTAAACAAGAAAGTACTTAATATTTCGCTCGTGCATGCACTAATGAATAAATACAAGAAATACAAGAATTTAATAATATGAATTGTTTTATTTTGCACAGTGGTAAATTTTTGTAATTTTTTTTTATTTTCATTCAAATGTGATATAGATAAATTGGTTTTTTAAAGAAAGTTGGCCAAATATTTGATGAAAACCCACAACATTGCAATCAAAGTTTTATTCCAAAGCTTCAGAATTAGTTGTCGTTACATACTTTGGTTATAAAATAATGATAAAGAAAAATCCTGCTATAGAAGTTCCAATACCACTGTGCTTACAAAATTTTAATTTACTCCATACAAAGAAGAGTAAGTAAATAGAGTATATGTTGTATAGAATACATTAAAAATTACATTTTTTGTCTTTTTTTTTGTAATATGGTTTAAATGTTTATTTTCTATTTCTAGTAGGAAATTGTGTTCTCTCAGTATGTTTCGTATGTTGTAAATATGCACATTGTTGAGGATTTAAAGAAATTGTAGGCGTTAAAAATAAATTATTTTGCGTTTACTTTAGTCTGCTAAGGCAGCCATTAAGTCAGTCAAATTATACGACATCAAATCACTAAAATAACATAAGACCGACCCGACAAGTCAAGTCAATTTAAATCAAGTGAAAATAAAAACAAAAACCCCCAAAAATAAGAGAGAAGTATTATAATGTTTTTGTCATACATATACGTAATGTCGAACGCGATTACCGTGCATGTAATAAAAGAAAAGAAATGAAAAAAAGAAAGATGGAAATATCAGTAATAGACAAAATAAGAAGGCGTCTAATAAAATTCTTATGATATGATACGTTACGAAGTGATGTATGTATTGTAGTTGTTATTGTTACTGTTTATCATTTCCTCTTGTCTGTAGTTTGTTGCTTTTCCTTTTGAGGCTTTTTCGTAATTTGTACAGGAAGTAAGCACGTGTTTAAAATGTGTTTTCTTGTTATTTTCTTGGGTTTTCGCTTGAATAAACATTATACGAGCAACTCATAGATTTGTACATACTTAAATAACTGGTATTTAGCTTAAATGTAAGTGTATGCAGAAATATGTATATTAGTGTACAGTGCAATCCATAATTATGTATACTATTAAGCCGCACAACAAATTACACGGCATAAGGACAGAATTTTATTATAGAGGTAATGTGGAATATTGCTCCGATTCGAGTGTTGGTATTCGTACTTAACTTCTATATAAGATATATGCTATAAATTTCAATACCGGGAATGGAATTCAGAATATAACTCAGGGTCTATAAGAAACTTATGTGTGGTGAATTTCAATAATTTCTATACATATTTGCAAGAGTTTTTGATTAATTCTTAATTTTGAGAGGATTTTTCATAAGATGTTATGTGAAATAATGGTCAGTCCATTCCAATTGTGCAAAAATAATGATTTGTGCTAAATTTTAAAACATTTTTCAGAGACATCGGTAATTTGATTAATCACTTCAGGGCCGTAGACCTGAAAAGGCCTCTCTATAGTACAGAATTAAATCTGATAGAGGCAGTAGCAGAAAAGGACAGTGCTAGTAGGAATAACCTTTTATAAAGCAATTGTATAAATAGTTCCATTACAACAAATGTGGGCTTAAGATCTTGTTAAAAGTCTGAAGGAAGTAATAGTGCTAAAGATAGTTGGGATTTTTATGAAGAAATGATTTAAAAATAAGATGATGATATTTAATTGTAATATGACTAAAAGTGACTATAATATCATTATAAAATGATCGGTGGAAGTCATCATATAATTCAATTAAAATATCATAATATTTATAAACACCACTGTATCAATTTACATCAATGTTGAAATTTACTAAAGATATTTGAATTTATTAACATATTCGTTCGGTAAATTTACGTACTGAGATTTATATTGATTAATATTGATGACTGATGAAGTCTTTAAGTTATATTTTATCCTTGCTGCTCTTTAAATGAAAAATCCTGTTAGTTAAATAGAATAATATACAATTTATCGCAAAGGAGACACACTGAGAATATACTTGATATTTTAAAGAGATTGAAAATTGAATTTGAATTGTAATTTGATACTTTAATATTTATTTTCTTATGTTAATTTGATAAAATGATGAAAAAATAGAACTTTTCGAAAGTTATAATTGAATTTTTATTTCTAAGAAATTGTCTTCCTTTAAAGCTTCTTAAAGTAATCTAAAGACAAATTTAAAACTTTAACAAAATGAATTTATATTCATTTCATTTCATTTATATTCATTTCAACAGGATTTTTGTAATTTTGCTTAAAAGATTTTTTATTGAATATTTCATTATAAATTCATGTGATAATTCTTCGAATAAACCTAATATTTTCCCTTATTTGTTCAAATCACTTGTGAAAATGTAGGCATTTTCTAATTGTATTACCAATAAATTTCTTAAATGTTTTCATTTAAATTATAAATATTTATTTTCACTCATTACGTTCAAACATTTTGCATAATTTTCTCATTTATTTTCACTACAACAACTCAGGTTATTTAAAGATCTTCCCATACATATGTACTTTGTAGAATAGTACACACATACATTCACACTTACATTCTGATAATTGTATCAAAACGTTTAAGGAAATATTCTTCTTAAATGTTGCAGACATAATGACTCTTCATTTATTATTAGTTAGTACAACTTACATACATATACACACACACATTTTTAAATACGCAATTGAGTGAAAAATCATTTGCATTTGACAGAATTGCTGATTACTAGCCGACTAGCTGGCTGGCTGGCTAGCAGCATGAATGAATAAATTACTTCAATGCCTAAATGAGCTATCAAATTTAAAATATAGATGCTGGTTATGTATAAACTCCTACACATTTTTACTTGTTATCAATGAAATTATAATTAATATAATTTAAAATGTAACAAATTTTATACTCACACATAATTAGTATTTAAATTTTAAAGTAATAAAAATAACCATTATAATTCAGTTTAGTACTGGTCTTTACCAAAAAAATATACTACTGGGTACATTATAAATATTTAAAGAAGCTTTTATAACAACAATAAAGGAGACAATAAATTTATAATTAACTTATTGATGTCAAAATAATCTTTCTAAAGTGTCACTTATCGATTTATATCAATGCAAACCGAAATCGCATTTTTTTCGGTTTGCATAAAATTATGATGTTTGACATAAAAATTAATTATGATTGATTGATTAATTAACTAATTAATTATTCTTTGCTGCGGATTTTGTTGATTTTAGTTTTTAATTTCCTTTTAATTGGAGATTGTGTTGCGTTTACATAAACATTGTATTATTTGCGTGTTGCAATTATTATTTTTCAATTTTAATTAAAACCAAATTTCCATTTGTTTCCATAGAAAATAGGCAATTTGCGCAAATTTAAAAAGGGAAATTAAATGCTTTTAGGGCGAAATCGAATGTTAAACTGTTATTACAAATTTATTATATTATTTAATGTTATATTTTCGTTTCTTTGTTGCAGGTATGAAATCGTTTCGTTTCTTTGTTGCAGGTAGAAATGAAGTTATTCATTTATAAATGATTTGTAAATAAGATTAAGGTAAGAAGTTTATTATAGCCAAATAAACACATTGGTTGAAAAATTAAGGAAATTTTGTGTTTTTCACAAATTAATATACAAAATAACATTTTGTGTAATGTTCTATAAAAAGAAAAGTTTGTAAAATTTTTTTAAAAAAGAAAATTTTCTATAAAATGAAAATAATATGATTTATGTGTTCTGTAACAAAACGAAATTTTTGTGAAAAATAGCAAAATTTTCATACAAAAGAAAATTTTTAAAAAAATTTCTACACAAAAGAAAATTTTCTAAAGATTCACTATTTTCACAAAAGAAAATTTTCTGCATTTTTTTTTAAATTTTCTATAAAAAGGAAAACTTGTAAAATTTGTTTATAAAAAAATTAGAAAATTTTCTTTAAAAGAAATATTTTATATAAAAAGAAATTTTTCTATTCGTTATAGCCAAATAAACAATTTTGAGAAAATAATTTAAAAAAAAATGTATTTCATTTTTTTTATAAATTTCTATAAATTTTCTATATGAATTTCTTAAAAACAAAATTTTGTGAAAATTATTTATACAAAGGAAAATTTTGTGGAAATTTTCTACACAAAAGAAAATTTTGTAAAATTTTCCTTAAAAAAGAAAATAAAGTGAAAATTTTCTAGTAAAGAAAATTTAGTAAACATTTTATATAAAAATAAAAGAAGGAAAAATTTATGGAAATTTTCTATAACAATTTGTTAAAAGTTTCAATACAAAAATAAAATGTTTTCAAATAATGGAAAATTTTGTATAAACTATTCCAAAAAGAAAAAAGATATGTAAAATGTTAGCATGATGTGAACAATATGTAAATATTTAATGAAATATAATAAAATGAACAAAGAATTACATGAAAACCCGTAAAAATGAATTTCAAAACCACAAGAAAAACAAAAAGTTATAAAAATTAACAACAAGAATAAGAAACTTAACTGCCATCAGAAACCTGCTGCTAAAATTAAATCTAAAAAAAAACAAAAAACAAAAAATGTCTCGCCTGTTAAGCGAGTCGCACAACACAACGATAACTGACCGATGTAATCGTATTTGGTGTTGTTATTCTTAATACTTTCCAGGTATTAAAACCTGGTATTAAATTCGTATTAATTTGTATTAAAACCAGTATTTGGTGGCATAAAAAACCGAGAATATAAAAGCGAAACAAATGAATTTGTTGTAATACAAAATTTATTCGACATTTTAAGTTGAATTGATAATGAAATTAAATATTAAACGACAGTAAGTTAAGAATGAATAAAAGAATGAAAATTTCGATTAATCCCAAGGGGTGTTAAAGTTCAATGCAATATGGTTTTGAAAAAAAAAATAAGTTATTTCAGTTATTGAGTGAGTGAGTGAATGAGTGATTGAGCGAGTCAATATTGGAAGCATGAAAAGTTGTTTTATATTGTAGACATGTTTAAATTGAAACGCAACATTTAACAAATGTTTACCTCTAAGCCAACAGTAACCACATGTAATGGTTTCAATCAAACTTTGCTCCTGCAAGCCACCACAATAAAACTTTAACTTTGGAACTTTTTATTCGTTTTTGGAGTAGGGTGAAAGTAATTTTGAGTATTGCAACAACGTAAACCCATTAAAATATTAACGTTTTGTATGTGGCGACTTTAAGCTTATGAAAAAATGTACTATTTGACAGTAATATGAATGAAATTTCAAACTTATAACTTTTTATTATTATTATTATTTTTCTTTATTTTTGATACTTATTTCGTATAATATTTTTTATTGCAAATTCTTAATTTTGTTTTCATTTTTTGTTACTTTAAAAACAATTTATTTTATTTTGTTCATTGGAGACGTTGATTTTTCTTTAATTTTTTCCTTTTGTGTTTATTCGGATTCATAAATTTGCCGCAAAACTTTATGGAATATTTATGATGGTTTCATTTTCAACTTTACGACTTTTGTTAAATGNNCAAAAATTTTCTATGAACAGAAAATTTTGCAAAAAATTTTCTATGAACAGAAAATTTTGCAAAAATTTTCTATGAACAGAAAATTTTGCAAAAATTTTCTATAAGCAAAAAATTTTGTGAAAATTTTCTATAAGCAAAAAATTTTGTGAAAATTTTCTATAAACCGAAAATTTTGTGAAAATTTTCTATAAAACAAAAATTTTGTGAAAATTTCCTATAAAACAAAAATTTTGTGAAAATTTTCTATAAAACGAAAATTTTATGAAAATTTTCTATAAAACGAAAATTTTGTGAAAATTTTCTATAAAACGAAAATTTTGTAAAAATTTTCTATAAAACAAAAATTTTCTAAAAAAAACGAAATTTTTGTGAAAATTTGTTATAAATGGAAAATTTGGGGGAACATTTTTTATAAATAGACAATTTTCTATTAAACGAGAATTTGTTTTATATATAGAAAATTTTCTATATAAAATTTTGTGAAAATTTTCTATAAAACAAATCCTCGTTTTTCTATAAATAGAAAATTTTTGAAAATTTAATAAAATTTGTGAACCTTTTGTATCTTCGACTGTTGCACGTGGCTGCTGTGCCATTGTTGGCATTTTTTATTGCTAAGTATTAAGTTAATGCGCCGTATGGCTGTAAATTTTCAACTTAAAAAATCCATAAAATTTATTTTAATTTTTGTTACTTTAACTTTACTTCGTCTCTGTTGCGGCTGTTGTTTGTTACTAAACAAAATATTTATTGTATATTATACAAATTTCATAATTTTCGATTTACTTGTAAATTATTGTTGTGTATGTAGGAGTGTACATAACGATTTTTTTATATTTAAAACCTGTAAAATTATTTAAGAGAATATAAAAAATAATATGTGTTTCAAGAATATAAAACACGTTATTGATTGACTAACCGTTTAAATGGCTGGTGACTTCACTTGTGGAAATATATTTAGAAGATACTATTATGAATCTTCTAAATATTTAATTTGTTAAATCTTGTAATAGATTTGAAAAATTGTTTTTTTTTATAAAATCTCACTAACATATAAAATTATTTTATTATAATTTAATTCTTTTAAAGTTCTGTTTTTTATGCTCATTTAATAAACATTTCTCCAAACTCCCATCAAATTATTTTTAAAAACCAAAAATGAGATTTGTTGACATTCTTTCCTTCTTTTCTTAAATGAAAAATCGAACATTAAAAAATACAACAAATATTTGCAGAAAGTTACCAAATAAAAAATGTTAAGGCATGTTATTGTTATGTTATGAACATAAAATCAGCTGAAATATATAAAAATCGCTCCACAAAAAAGAAATTAAAAGAAATGTTGTTTTGTTATTTACACATTCTAAATCTTAAAGAATAACATAACTTTTCAATTACTGCCCATTATTAAGACATTAAATTTATATTTTTCATAAATTTCACATTTATGACATAAAAACCACTAAATTAATTTTTACTCGAAGCAATCCAAATCAAATTTGCACCATACACCCTTGTAATTATTGACTTAGTACTTTGGAAAAACATGCTCAAATACTAGAAACAGATGACGTTTAATGAACGCTACTTGTCGTTTGTACAGTTGGGATCTGAAGACTGAAAAACGTACAGACTATGTCATAACTAAATCGTGATTTTGAGTCGATTAATAAAAAAATATTTTTAAATTTTACAAATATAGGTATGAACTTTATCAGTGTACAGTACTGGATGCTATAAATTTATAACTAAAAATAAAATTAAGTTGAGGACGCAAAAATGTATTTTAGTGGCACTTAATCGGATTTATTTACCAGAAAGCGTTGTACTATTATTAGTAACATTTAAATTTGAATTTTAACGTTGTTGTGTTTATTTCACTTTAATTTATTTTGTTTGTTGTATTTATTCATTGTTGGTACTATTTTTCTTTTTCTAGTAAAAAGCGTGCTAAATGTTGAATAATTGTGATAATTAATTAAATAATGGTGGGAATATATATTTTGTTTAACATTTTAAGTACAATTCTCAATATTAGCATTTACAAGTTATGTAGTAGTAGTAGTATTATGACGGTTGTACTATCTGTTTGACTGAGTGACTGTCTGTTAATCAATTTAGTCTACATTTTGTGGTTATTCTCTGATTTAGCTATTTTTCTTACATACATACATGCTTTTTATTAATAGAACTTGTGTTTTTTTCCTTTTTTTTTGACAATTGTTGTATTTTGATTTTTAGAATTTATTTTTTGTGATTTTCTTTTGTTGGTGAATTAATGAAATGTACGCAAATTTATTATCATTATTTCCATGACTATTTCTTATGAAAAGTATGACAATGTTGATGTTTTGTATTTTAGTCAAGCTAAAACTAAAATTGAATTCATGACAATGCTAATGATGATTTAAGGCTTGAAGAGGTAATTATTAGATTATCTAATTAAGATGAGTAGGTACTTTGTTGATATTTTCTTAAAACTACTACTACAACTAAAACTTCTAGTATTAATACTAATATGTTCCTCAATTAAATGAATAGAATTGAAAAGAGAAATGTATTGCAATTAGCTAAATGTGTTTCTCTTTTAAATAATGTCCTTGGAATTTTGTTATAAAATTGTGTTCCCCATACAGGTTTTAATTGACAGAAATGTTTTATGGGTTTGAAAACACTGTATAATCAAATAATTAAATTTGTTTAATTTGTTTTTTAATAATATGCATAATCAATTTTATGTCTAAGAACTTGTTTTAGACATTTTTTTTTTCGAAAACTGACTAAATTATTTAAAATATTTAAATTTATTTCTGTGGGATTAAATTCAAAAGAATTTATTATATTTCAGAAATGATATTCATTTAATATTTAAAAATTATTAGATTTTTAATGAAAGGATTATGTATGGTACAGTGTGTAATTTATTTGTTATTAGAACAAAAACTTAATTCATAAGAAAAATAGCGTTTATCTTCAAATAAAAATTTTTATAATTGATCGAAAGATTTCAATACATTTTTTTATAAAAAAAAAATACTTTTTGTTAAAAATCCTTTTATTTTTTGTAATGTGTCTATAAAATTAAATTTTATCGTAAATTTCGTACAATAAAATACTTATGAAATAAAAAATGATCGTTAAATACCGTAAAAATGAAAATTTATTGTGTATTTTCTATGAAGTTAAAATTTTTTGTAGAAAATATAACGTAAATTTCAAATATCGTAAAATTTTATTAATGTCGTAATTTGTTATAAATTAGTTGTATATTTTATATAAAATATAAAAAAAAATTGTCGTTAATTTTCTCCTCCTCTTCCCAATTTACTTTTTTTAAGACTTTAAAAACCGTACATTTTTTATTAATTATTGTAAATTTCAGATAAGTCCAAAATTTATGATTAAATTTATATGGATCATTCTCATTTTTTTAATAAATACCCACTGTTCCTAAATAACATTTAAGTTTAAAAATGAGTTGACATGAGTTTTTTTTAAGTTTATTTTTATTATTTATCTCTGATTTTTGGTTTAAGATTCTTAGAAACGGATGATTATTCGTTTTATTTTTTTTGAGAAAAAAAAGTATTAGATTGTTTGCATTGTTCATTTGAGCGTGTTTAATATTAGTACAATAATATGTATTGATACATGTAGCTAAAATATATATACACATTTTTTAAAGTTTAAGACGATTTAAGCATTAAAACGCAAAACCATTTAAGTTGAAATGATTTGTACATATTTTAAGCAAAAGATGACAAAATTATAGAAAAATCTCAGTCGTGTTTGTTGTTAGATATTAGTCAGTTAAGACCTTCTGTCATAGCACGTTCTTTATTATTTATTTTATCAATAATACAAGCAGTTTAGACAAATATAGAAACAGGCTGAAAGAAAGAATCATAAATATATTTTTTTTACATGAAAACTGGTTATTTAGCTTTAAAGACGAGACTATTTTGTGTTTAAGGGATATAACCCGAAGATTTAAGTTAAAAACCAAAAATGTTTTGAGAAAATTATTATACGTAGACAATGTGTCTCTTAGGTAACCTTCATTAGTTCGGTTTTTTTCTGTATCAAAATAGATTTATTATTTACTCTAATACTTTTACACAGGTCAGTAATAGGACAAAAATATTTTCCATTGTATTTCTATAATTGATAATGGTTTTATATTAAATCATTAAGGGAATTTCTGCTGAAATTTTTCCTTTGGTTTAAAATATTCTTTTGTGAAATATATATTGCGGTTAAACATTTTTATTTAAATCTGATTTTAAAAATAATATTAAAATTTGTTAACATAATGAACTTTAGTTTTGAGAATTGTTAGCAACTACAAATTTATTTAATACACAAACAAAATTGAAATTGAAGTATAAAAATATTATTTCGCAGGCTGTTTATCATTTATATGTTAAAGTATATTTAAAGTATATTTATATAATATTTTACTTCTTTACTTTTTTCTTTTATTGTTTTAATCACATTAAAATATTCTTATTATTTTCTCACCTTTTTCAAAAGCTGTTTTTCTTGTTATTTGCTGTATAATGGCCTGTTTTACATCCATTTTTATGGAAGTAAAAGCAACGATTTTTAATAATTTGATATGATTTTTAAGAAAACATAATAAATTTACAATTCACAAACAAATTCATAGTAAAAACTCCTTAATACCCTCTATTAAATATGAAAGGAAAGTACGTACAAAGATGTAATTTTAGACTGACTGTTAGATAGTAGGTAGAACATTGGAAAAAAATGGGTGTGTTTCGCCCACCCACAAATAACTGTGATTTTGGTGCATTTTGTGAAATATGTCATACATGTAAAATACATATATGGAGGTAAACGACTAAAATTCTGATGTATCGTTAGTGAGTTAGTAGGAGGAAACTTATCAAAAATAGGCTAGCTTCGCCCACTTTTCCGTACCTCTATAAAAGTCTGTAATTGTTAGCATTTGGTACATAAAATATCATAAATAAGTTACGAAAAGACGTACAAAGGTACAATTTTATATATGCCATTAGACGGTAATGTTAGACGCAATAAATGTATGTTATTCCTCCACTCATATTGGTTCAGATTAAAAAATCCGTAATTTTGATGCATTTTATTACAAATATGAAATGAATGGATGCAAACGATGAAATTTTCGATGCATTGTTAATTAGTAGGAAGAAACTTGAAAAAAACATATTAAATATACTTTAACATATTTTGGTGGTGGGTAATAAAGATTATATAACATAGTTACTTGTTTATAATTCAGAAATATTTGAAGAATTGTTCTCCGATTCAGATGGTCGAAGCCGGTAAAATGTTGAACCGAAAAATCCTCAGAAGATCTGAAAAATTTTCAAAAGCAAAACAAAAACAACTATTATAAATAAAATAAAATGTATTATTGTCAATAAGTCGAATATTTGTTAACAGATGTGAATAATAAAATCAAAATTCGGTAAAAATTTATGCTATCGACTTATGGAGGGTCCAAGTCCTTAGAACGTATAGAAGTAGTCGAAATATTTTGAAATAAATAAAAATAATGGATATTTTTGATAATATGTAGGCCATTCATACAACGGCTTACTTAAAGTTGGGTGATTGTACAAATCACCCCCATAGATAGTAGGGTATAATAAGAACAGAATCAGAAGAATAATTTACAAACTTAAGTTTTAAAATAACACACATACACATAAACATACATTTAAAAAGAGAAATGTTGTATTTTTCTAATAAAACGTTTTCATCATTTTTGCTTGTAATATATGAGATTTTCCAAAAATATTTGTGTAAATGTTGTTTTTTCAAAGAAAATTTATGCATCCTAACATTCAGTATATTAACAACTATTCGTAAGGTAGGTAAACTAGTGTACTATATAAGAAGTGAAATTTTTAAATCTTTTGTAAATTCAAAGTATGTTTTTTTATCTATATGAAAATTTGACTATATGTTTTTATACATACTAAAATTGTAATGTTATAAGATGTTTTATACGTGATATAAAAAAGTATTTATTCACGTATTTATATGTGTGTATTTAAGTAAATGTAAATATACATACATACATTTTTCGAGCATTTAGGAAATTTATTGGAAGGGAAAACATTGTATATATAGCAAAAACAAAAATAAACATATTGAATGAAAGAATGAATGAANNAAAAAAAAAAACATATTTATGTGGTAAAAGAATTTTTTCTACTAAGCAGTTCTGATTTGAAACTTTCTTTTGTTGTTTAATCATTTTATACCTTTTTATAGAGAAAAATATTAAAAAAAA
>JACGTJ010010994.1:0-12714 GCA_014858695.1 Chrysomya rufifacies | reverse complement strand
TTTAGTAATTATTAAAGTACAGGACTTAAATCTGTCTATCTGATATCATAATATCGATATCATATGAAAATTAATGATCCCAAAACGAAGCTTTGTTTCCATTTAATCGCATAATCAACCAGATATAGACGATTTCAGACTTTACGTAAAAATATCCATTTTTATAGCCATCATCAAAAAATTCCTCTGAGACCCCAATATGTATATATCTTCTGGGTCCCGGTAAGATTTTAAGTCGATATCCGTCTGTCTGTTTGTCTGTCTGTCTATCTGTCCGTCTGTTGAAAGCACCATAGAAATCGAACGGAATGAGCTAAGAAGACGAAATTTGGCACAAATATTTCTCTTAGGATTCGTTTGATTGGCAGATATTGTGAAACAAAAACCCATGAAAATCTGTAATGTTTACATAATATGCCATAATAATGTGGAACGGATGAATGTACAAAGATGAAATTGAACATAATATATTAACAGGAAACTCATAAATATATGCCTTCTTAGGCAAATTTCGCCCTAAATATGAAAGGGATGAACGTACAAGGATGAAATGTTAGATTGACTGTTAGATAGTAGGAAGAATATTGGAAAAAATGGGCGTGTACCACTCACAAGAACCCTTGATTTTGGTGTATTTTGAAATGAAATTGTCGATGACTTGGCAGAAATAAGGCGTGATCCGCCCACTTTTTCGTACATCCACAAAAATCTGTTATTTTAAGCATTTTAGTACATAATATATCACAAATATGTAATGGAAAAACCTACAAAGATGAAATTTTAGATATTAAATTTAGAAAATTTTTAAAAAAATAAATATAAAAAAAAATAAATATATTTTGATTATCCCTAACTATAAAGAGGATGCCAAAAAGCCACTACCTGGGAAATACTTGATATAGATCGGTATAAGTTTGAGCTTTTCAATGGAGGGCTCTATCTTCCAAATAGTCAATAAGTTAGTAATTGAATGAAAAAAATACATATATTACTGTAACAAGATGTTTTGAACTGACTCTAGCTCTTAGGGGGAATAAAATTTTTACCTAATTTTTTCTTCTGTCTACATTATTTTAATGCTTGAAACTATCCTTGTTGGCAAAGTTCATATTGAGGAATTAGTGGACTTGAAATCTTAGAATGAATCTGGTGCAAGTTTAGGTAAGGGTCATTTCAACTAAACCCTAAAAGGACCTTTGGTAACCAACTGAGTTATAGAGATATCTTTTTTATTTCCACTGGTGTGTACATGAGGTTGTTTAATTTAAAAAGAGTTAAGATTTTATATTTTCTAAATTATATACAGATTTAAGCGAAAATTATATTGAGTTACACAGTGGGTATCTGTAGTTGTTTTCTATACAGTACAAATATTTGCACAAACGCTTTAAACTATTTAACCTTACAGTAACATAGGGTTAAAAATAATAGATTTGTTAATTATAGAGCACTTGAAAGATGATTATGGTAAATATGCCTTTGTAACACAGTTTTTTGGTTGATAGGTTAATTTAATTCTTATTAGCATGCATGTTTAACAATATCATAGAACATCATGCAATAATTAATGATTTAAATTAAATATTTGGAAGAATTTGAACTTTGCTAAATATGAAAGTAAATTTATTATGGATAAAACCTAAAAAAATATATATCTAAATGTCTGTACACTTCGATTGCATATCACATTTATTTTCCACAGAAGATCGAGTAGCTTCCAAAACGTAAGCTTTATCTTAAACCTTTAACCTTGCAAGCTCATATTTATACTTGACTAAATTATACTATCCTCTGTATTAGATTTTAGAGCAGAGCTATGTAGATTACATATTTTTTCTATTAAAGAAGACTCAACATGAACAGTTGCGCTCTCTTCATCGAAGTTTAGAGAAGTCTTGCAGAAGCTTAAGATAAAAACATGAGTTATATTCTTTGAAGTTTAGCCCTTATGTGTTTAGTAGGAAATCTCACAATTGGACCTTACATATGTCTAGTACTCTCTTTGATACCAGTCCCAGCCACCAAGATATATTCGAGGTCTTCCTCCTTGAACAATTTAACTTCGCTATGAGGAGTAATCGAAGTTTAGCGATGTTTTACAGATGCTCAACATTGAAAGTTGAGCTATGTTGATCGAGGTTTACTCTAGTACTCCCTTTGATATCAGCCCAAGCCACCATGATGTATTCGAGGTCCTCCTCCTTGATCAACTATAACTGCGGTACTGAGGAGTGATCAAAGTTAAGAGATGTTTTACAGAAGCTCAACATTAAAAGTTGAGCTATGTTGATCAAAGTTTATTCCTTATGTGTTTAATTGATAATCTAACAGTTCGAGCTTACATATGTCTTTAACTCTCTTTGATATCAGTCCAAGCTACCAAGTTATATTCGACATCTCCCTCCTCGAATAACGTTAACTCCGCTACTGAGGTGTGATCGAAGTCTAGAGATGTTTTACTTGAGCTCTACATTAAAAGTTATGGGATTAATTAGCTTTTATTATTCAAACTTAAGCGCTTTTAGAATTCGTATGTACACCTTTATTCTAGACTATTAGGGAATCTAGGAATAAAAGTTATTCCTTAGTTTAGCTACAAATTTATGTTTAATCAAGTGAAAACGATTTCGCAGCAACAATCACAATTTGATTTGTAAAAAAAGGTTAATATATAAATTATGTTGTTGGTAAATTATTTCATAAATTTTATTTGAACAAAATTTTATTGCAGTTTTTATTATTGTTGTAAAGTTGAACAACATATTTCCATTAAGTTAAAGAATTTTGTTGTTGCTTTTTATGTTCATATTGAGAGACATTCGCATAATTTGTTTATGTGATTTTTATTTAAAATTTTATTTCAAAATTATATTAGTGCATTTTTGTGTCTTTTACTGTGCCTTTGTTTGTCATTCTTGTGCATATTTAAAATTTCAATGAGAAATATCCCTACACAAATTCGTAGGGTAATGGTGCGCATAGAGTAATAGAGGAGACACAGTATGGATATGAAATAAGCAACGTTTCATATTCAAACAGTGTTTCAATTGTAAAGTTTTATATGTAATAATTAAACAAAATTTTATTCCTACACAAATTTACTAAGTAATGAAAGTCAAAGAGTAAATAGAGGAGACACAATATGGTTATGAAATTAGAAACTTTTCGTTTTAAAACAGTGTTCCAAATGTAAAGTCTTATATTCAATAGTTTAAAATACTATTATGCAAACACCTACAATTCAATAGGTAATGAAGAGTATAGAGTAAATAGAGGAGACACAGTATGTTCATGAAATTAAGAATATTTCATATTCAACAGTGTTCCAATTGTAACTAAACTTAATTTTACAGCTTACTAATATGCAAAGTCTTGCAAATATTGGTATAGGGTATTTTATATATGAATTTGGCCAACTATTTCGAACTTATACGATTTTTCCTTTAACAAGATGTTACATTTTTTTATAACTTTTCTTAAACTTTTACTGTCCTTATGTGCATGTTGTTGGTTTGGTAGATAATTTCCATATTTTGTATTCATAAATGTTTTGTAACATTTTTACGAGTCTGTATGATTTTAAAAAGGAATCGGAAGTCTGCCTTAAACGGATGCAAAGTGTTTTACCTTTTATATATTTTCTTTTTTTTTTTGGGGGGGGGGAAATTTTTATGTAATGGACATAATTTTTTTAAAGGCGTTGCTTTCGATAAATAAAATTTTATAAGAAAGTAAACTGATTTAAAGATTATTTTATTTTTATTATTTAAAATTATGAAATTTTGGGTTTGAAAAAAAAATCTACTTAAGGAACTTTGTAGAAAACTGTTTAATTGTTATATTGGAATCATTGCGGTCAATTTCAAATTATCAACCAGTTCTTCTACAAAATCGGGCATTCACAGCTCTAAAATCTGAAAGTATAAATGAAAAATAATAAGTAAATTTCTTAATTTTATAAACCACATTCTACTTACTGGTGCAATTTTCAAGATTATGTAATTTTAAAAGACATTGAGATGGGAACAACTTATAAGTATTAGCTTGGCGACCACAAATAGTAGGAGTCTTACTGCTTGGAGTTTCACAGGTGAAAGGTGTTGAACAAGTTCCTGTACGATTCATGCGAATACATTTGCATAGACTTTGTTTAACCAGAGTCCAAACTGAAAATAGCCATGTAGTTTTTTATTTGTTTTTTTGAAAACATATGAAAATATTTACCATTTCTCCTATTTGCTCTGTGTAAATCACATTGTGTGGCAAAGACATGACATCTATTGTTGGTTGTTTTAGCACAAACCGCAGATTGCCGAATAATTAATGTGCAATTTTTCATTTCGTTCTCTTTAAATTGACAACAATTATTTAGGGTGACACGATGCCAAGCTAAAAAAAGAATTATATTTTAAGTTTTATTACCCAGAAAAATATACCGTGAACTTGAATTTCACAAAGCTCTAACGTAAGGGAATTGTAGCGAGAGATTTTTCAGCTCTATTGAAAAAAGTCCTACTAAAATATCAGATTCATTTGATTTTCTTGTTAATTTCAATCGATATCAAATACCAGAATTAGCCACAAGCTTTCGACATGTTTTAATATGCTTACGATTTTATAACTATTGGAGGCATGATTTACTATTATACGTAAGAACTTGCTATAGAAAAACAAGTAAGAGTGTTATAGTCGGTCAAGTCCCAGCATATTATACAACAGTGTTAGAATGGGGAAATATATTAGTATTACAAACACACCTTAGCTATTAAGGATCAGTCATGATGGATAACAATAGGCTTTTTCATGTTATTACTTTAGAAATATGTGCAAATTTTAAACCATATATTTCTTAAATGAACTTATTTACACGTATATATTTCGATAATGATCAATTCCAATAGACTTTGTTCATATATAAAAATAGTAATGAAATTTGTTACCGTTCCTATATATTTAATATTAACACGCTGAAACCCCAAAATTTTGATAACATTTGTATGTGAGCGAAACGAAATAACAACCCGGTTCCAATACAAACACGTTTAAGTGATTTATATATGGGCTTAAAAACTAATTCCGTGGAGAGCTTTCGCATGTGGGCTAGTTGAAATAATAATAGATGATTACAACAAACTTCGTACCATAATTTCATATGTTCCAAATTTCATCAAGTTAATTACAACGTTTACATGAACGGACAGAGGGACATCGATCAAACGTATCAGGAACTGATTCTGAGTCGAACGGCACAATTAAAGATGGTTATGAGTTATGGTGCGTTACAAACATTTCGATTTTGCATTAACTTATTATATACTGTCCAACTAGGGTGGTATAATCATTACCTACCGCAACCTAGAACGAAACACTAAGCAACTCCACTGTATAAGGGAGGAAGCTTCCTTACAGAAGGTATAAATTGTATATGGTGAATTAGGTTAACATCAGAAGCTTGATATAATGTTGGTGCTTCATGAAGGGTGAGCGAGACAAAAATCTCTCGTTCACAATTTCCTGTTTAGTAATTTACGATCGTGTTATAGTTATTTTAACTTACCTTCATTGCCACAAGCGTTTTTCTTGAAATCACAATCGTTTTTGAAAAGTTTACACTGACCATCTAAACGACCACATACTTGGCGTTGGCGAATGCAATTTCTACTTTCGGGACATTTGCATTCACTGCCCGAATTTAATCTTATACCTTGACATCTCTCCGGTTTGGTAAAAGTCAATTCTAATTGTGTGAATTAAATATTCAAATGAATTGTAGGCAAATTAAAAAAGCATCCTAAATATTAAAAATTCCACTTACTTTTACCCGTACATTGGGCCAATCTCATATCACATTCCGATTTATAAGAAAAACATTTGTTATCTCGGGTTTGGGCACAAACTTTTGTTGTAGTTGAACAATCATCCAAAGCAGGGCAATGACAAGATCGAACTTCATGCATAGTAAAGTTAAGACATTGTATCATATTCACAGGTTCCCAAACTATAAGCAAAAATAAAATTTCACTCTAAATCTTGAGCAAATAATTCTAATTCATCAATTACCTTCTCCCAAACATCTTGAACGTTCCAATTCACAGGTGTTTTTCAATAGTTGACAACCTCTTTTATTTCGTACACAAACTAAAGTATTACTTGCGCTTAGATTGGTTTTTTGAAGGCATGTTGTTAATTTGGGACAAAAACATATTTGTTCCTTTTGACCCAACTTAAAGCCTTGACATTGCAAATCATCAGTTCTAGACCAAACTTTATAGTAAATAGATCATATAATATGAAATCTTAATATCAATTTCTTGTTTTACAAATAACTTACCTTCGCCTTTGCATCTAGCCATTTGTAATTCGCAATCTGTTCTCATTAACTTACAACCTAAAGGACCTGTAACACAGAAAGGTTTCTTTTGTTTGCAGCAATTAAGCAAACGTGGGCAAGAACACCACTGCCATTGATTGGGTTTATGATATTGACACTGTATAGGATTTGTTCGACTCCAATCTGAGAAAAAGGTTTCAATGAAATAATATTGAAGATCATTAATATTTCTTATTTACCTTCTCCCTTGCATTTTGCCTTTTCCAATACACATTGATCTTTCATTATTTTACATGCACCTCTTAGATTAGCACAAATATTAAGACGTTTTTTCTTTCCACAAGTTTGTAATTTACGACAGCTACAGGTACCGTTTTGACCAACTTTGATATTTTTACATTCTTCCATATCTGCGGCACACCAACCTACAACAAACGTATTTAAATTATTATGGGTTTTGATGTTCTATGGAAATACTTACTTTCTCCCCGACATTTGGCCATCTCCAATTCACATGCATTAGTCATTACTTTACAGTTTTGTTTGTTTCTGGCACATATTCTAGTAGCGTTATTACGCGAACAAGTTTTCAATTCTGGACAAACACAATTTTTCAATAGACCTGGCGTAAATCCTTGACATTGCAATGGTGTGGTGATATTAAAGACTATAAGGGAAAATATTATTAATGAGTTGTCATTGATTATGAATTTTGGATAGACTTTCTATACCATATACCACCATAGGGGGAGCAGGTATATTATATATATAATCAAAATCGGACACCCACATTAAAGAAGAATGTGAGAGAATATGTCTCTCCCCTTCCATGTATGTTATAACCAAACTTTAGTTTATATATGTAAAGATCTTGATTAAATTGCATATTTATTGTTATTTTGGTATTTGGACGGAACCTTGGACATTATCGATTCGATAATAACCATGTATCCTGCAGTTTGATTAAAACGAACATTAAAACTCTAAAATGAGCGAGTAAGCTCGTCATTTTATAGATATATTTGATACAAGATCGAAACCATTTGAGATGGCAGGTCCTTAATTCAACCTACCCCATGAACTAATGTCGCGTCGGAATAACATTTTAGACTAATAAATTATTTAAATTTGAGGCTAATTCCATGAAATTTGGAACTTTCCATTGTACCAGCCCGCCGTTCAGATGGACAGACCGATACTCAGAATGTGATTTTGAGAACAACGTATCTATATCTCAAACTTCCACAGAGACTCAAACCCTCTCGATGCTGTGGGGTTTAATAATCTAAAGGTTCACAAAATTTATTGAAATTGGGTTCATTAAACGTGATTTAGAAGAATGATTTGGAGTCGAATAGCAACTTTAAGATGGGGTTTTAGATATTTGTATCTAAGTTACAAACAAACACATTACTCCCGATCGATCTGAACACATTACACCCTCTCAATTTGATAATAAACATTCATAGAATTTGATTATGTTTTTAAACCGATTTTTAGTGATTAGCAATACTTTCAATTAAATTCTTAGCTATTTTAAAGTATTGCAACTAACAGTTATTGGTAAAAAAAATATATAAACGGACATAGTTTAGATAATAAAGCTTACCTTCCCCTTGACAACGTCTCTGCTCCAAATCGCATTGATTATACAATAATCGGCAACCACTAGAAGACTCAATACAAATGCTTGTATTTATACTTCTTGAACAATTCAACCAATTTGGACAAGCACAAATGCCACTTTTTCCGGGTGTTAATAATTTACATTGTACAGCAGGTAAAACTTGAACATCTAAAAGACAAAACAAACATTAAAGTCAAATATTTATCTTTAAACAAATATTTAAAAGAACTTACTTTGCCCTTGACATCTTAATTGTTCTAATTCACATTCATTATTCAACTGCTTACAACCAGATGATGTTTTAATGCAAATATTACTTCTAGTACGTGAACAATTTTTCAAATTTGGACAATTACAGCTACGATTCTCACCAAATCTAAAACCCTGACAGTGTTGAAGTGGTATGATTTGTACTGGGAAATATATGAAATGCTTGTAATAACAATGAGATTTGGATTACTTTTTAGTACTAACCTGATTTTTGACATTTTTCATTTTCCACTTCACATTGATTTCTTAGTAGTTTACAGCCTAACGAAGTTTTTATGCAAGTGCTTGTAGGAGTTTTAGAACAATTGAATAAATTGGAACATTTACAGCTTCTGAGATGCTTTAAAGTGAAATTCTTACAATGTAATTCGGGTACAATTGTGAGATCTGAAAGATGTATTCAAAATTTTGTTTAATTTGCAGTTTAATACCTCATTATGTAAACTCACCTTGACCCTGACATTTGGCCTGTTCCAAATCACATAGGTTACTTAGTAAAATACAATTATTTTGCGAATTTCTGGCACATATTTTTGTATTATTACGAGAACATGTATTCAGTTGAGCACAATTACACATTTTCTCTTCGCCATCTGACAAACCCTGACAATCTACTGTATCCGCAATTCGTACAACTGTAGAGAAAAATATTGTTAACTATAATACAAATTTAATTGTTTCCCATATACTAACCTTCTCCTCTACATTTAGCTTCTTCCAAATCACATTGTGTTGTTAAAACTTTACAGCCCCGTTTGGTTCTAACACAAATTCTGGTTTTATTCGTTGAACAAGTTATCATATTTGGACATCTACAGCTGTTTTGTTCGTTTATTTTGAATTTCAAACATTGAACACTACGAGTTGTTATTAGATCTATAAAATTTTTATATACAAATATCAATATTTAAACAAGTGTTTTTTTTTCGAATTATTAAATAATTTAATTAAACTCACTTGCTCCAGCGCACCTAGCTTGTTCTAATTCACATTGATTTCTTAATAAACGACACTGTGTTCCATTCATTACACATACACTAGTTGCATTTCGATTACATGTTGCCAGTTTGGGACAGAAACAGGTGTTACTGGTATTGGAAGTGAAATTTGTACAGTAAATATTATCGATTCTTTTTATATCTTTGCCTTGACATATGGCTCTTTCCATTTCACATTCACTTGTAAGCAGCGTACATGTATTGTTCTTGTTATTCTCACGTACGCAGATCTTGTTTGTGGTAGATGAACAATTTCTTAAACGGGGACAGAAACAATTTTTAATCGTGTTTACTGTGGTACCACGACATTGTAAAGAATCGGTTATATTTATAACTAACATTAAAAAAAAAAAACAAAAAAGTTTTAATTTATAAGAGTATGCAAGATAACATTTTTCTATTTCAATTTTATTTCAGATTTATTTCAGCAGTAATTCGGATGTATTTTAGTTCTAGTTCAGTTCTAGTTCAGTTCTAGTTCTGTTCTAGTTCTGTTCTAGTTCAGTTCTACTTCTGTTCTAGTTCAGTTCTAGTTCAGTTCTAATTCAGTTCAAGTTCAGTTCTAGTGCTATTTTTATTCAGTTCTAGTTAAGTTCTAGTTCTGCTCTGGTTCAGTATCAATAAATTAACAAAATTTTTCAAAAATCTGTTCCAACAAATTTTCCTAGAAAAAAAAACATAATAAATAAAAAAATTGCTTCAAACTAAAATGGTCTATTTTTGAAATTTACAAATAAATAAAACAGGAAAAGAGAATGTAATACATTTTAACTGTTGCTGTAAAATAAATAGTATATATTAGTAGACATAATAGCAACAACAGCAACATAACTATTAGCAATGAAATTATATAAATAATGATGCAACATTTAGGAGACAACAAGCTCAAAACATAATGATGGCCCAGTAACTGTAACACACTCCAAAGGAAGAAAAAGAGAATGTCCAGCCAACTATTCAACATCGTATGAAACCTGTATGAAGCACAAAAATAATAAACAGGCAGGATGGCTGACTTTTCAAACTAGAATATTTAGAATACGTATTCGAAAAAGGCAATATATAGATATAAAACTACATAGCAATAGTTTAACAGACTTAACCTAAAGGCACACTACCACACTCCTCACTTAGTCGCAATGTTATGTTAAAACTTGTATTTTAAATGGTAACAGAAACAATAGTTTCATACCAAAGCCTTCTTCCAGTCCAGCCTCCGTTTTTCTCATGCTAAAATTATATTTATATATCCAGCAGCATTTATTTTCTATATCAGCAGCTGCTACATTTTTTATTTTTGCTTAACAGCAACAGTTGGTTGCTTGTATGATGACTGCCTGTTGTTTTATATTTTTTTGGTTTTTACAATTTCCAATTGTTATAGAGAAAAAAGGAAGGTGAGCAAAAAAAAATTAAAATTTCTTGTGTATAGAATTTGTTACAGTTACAAGTTTTCATCACAAAAAATATTAAATATTCCTTTATAAAAAAACCAAACTGTAAACTGCTAAAAATTTGATGCAAATTAAATTTTACTTAAGAAAGAGTTTATTCAATTGTCAAAATTTTATGATCTGAATTAATAACTTCTTAATTACATATTTATGAATGATTTAAATGATATACAACTATTGGAACTAAGAGCATTGCATCCTATTTGCATTTTCCAATGTTATTTTTAAAACTTCGAAGATCTTGTTTAACCGCTGTTTCTCACAGTTCTTGTAGAGCTTGGTTTAATTTTACTTCAGTTTAAGTTCAGCTGCAATTCAGTTTTCATCCAGCTCTATTTGATTTATAGTTCAGTTCTAGTTTTAATTTATTTCTGTTTTAGTTCTAGCTCAGTCCTAGTTCAGTTCAGTTATGTTCTGTTCAGTTCTATTCAGTTTTGTTCAGTTCTATTCAGTTCTGTCCTGTTCAGTCCTGTTCAGTTCAGTTTTGTTCAGTTCTGTTCAGTTCTATTCAGTTCTGTTCAGTTATAGTTTTGTTTTTTGATCTCGTTCTGTTCTAGATCAATTCCAGTTCAGTTCTGGTTTAGTTACAGTCTACTAGAACTGAATCAGTTCAGTTCTAGTAGAGTTGTCTGGTTCAATTTAGTTCCAGTTCAGTTCTGGTTTAGTTCAAGTTCAGTTCTAGTTCAGTTCTAGTTCAATTCTAGTTCAGTTGTAGTCCTGTTCTAGTTCAATTCTATTTCCGATCTATTTCCTGTTGGATTTACTTTATGAACTGTACGAGGCTGTTTAATTTAATGGGATTTTATCGGTTCAGTTTGCTAACCGAAATATATAGTTTATAGTATATATGAAATTATGTTCTTTAGATCGTTTCATCATTAATAGTCTTTGAATTTTAGTTTGCTTTCTAGAAGTTTTGTTTAAATATTCAGAATTATAGGCTTTTCTCATTCTTTGTTTAAAATATCAGGAATTGATAACATTATAAAGTAAAATATTTTCTTTTAAAATCCTATTAAAAATTCTGAAATTCAAAAGAAAGAAATACCAATAGTTTTAATTTTATATATAAATTTAAAATAAAAAATATATATAAATTTACCTCCTTGCTTTTATATCTTGGCAACATTATTATTATTTTGTTTAATTTTTTACAAACACATATGTACGTTTAATTTATAACTCTAATGTTTATTTAAAGAAACATTAATAACTAAACAAATATTAATAATATTTATTAAATAAATACGCCCCCTCAAACACAAATGAACAAAAAAATACAAACGATAGACAAATTTTCGTTATCTTGCAAATGGATGGTCTTAAGATAAATACAACGCTTAAGACTTCTTCTTTTATTATACATAAAAAATGTTTTCTTTCTGTTCCTTTTCCCTCGCCTTTAAAAGACGTCTTTTCAATATTAATAACCCCTTTAAGTTTGCACAAGATTCATATTATGGATTCATTACTATATATGTGCTAGAAATGGAACGGAAATGTTAATAATAAAAAAATGTTTTTAATTATGTTGAAGAATAAAAAGTTTATGTGAATGATGATTTTGTTTAAATAATGTTAAACAAAATGTTATAATAAATTTAAATACAAAAGTAAAGAAAATATTATGTACTCGTATTTGCATTTAATAGTTTTCTAAAAACATTTCTAGCACCTGGAGGTGATATTTTTATCATAAAAGAATACAATCAAGCTTAAAGAATACAGCTGTCAAAAATGAGTTGAAGATTATTTTTTTTTAATGTCAGTAATTATATTTAAAATAACACTTGAAAACTATAAAAAATACAAAAAGTTAAAGTCCAGTTCTAGTTCAGTTCCAGTTAAATCAGTTCTAGTTTAAATCTAGTTCAGTTCTAGTTTAAATCTTGTTTATTTCTAGTTCAGTTCTAGTTCCAGTTCAATTCCAGTTCAGTTCTAGTTCTAGATCAATTGTAGTTGAGTTCTAATTAAGTTCTAGTACAATTCTAGTTCAGTCCTAGTTCAGTTCTAGTTCTGTTCTAATTCAGTTCT
>JACGTJ010010986.1:4125-18443 GCA_014858695.1 Chrysomya rufifacies | reverse complement strand
TCTCATAAATATGAAACGGATGAAGGTACAAAGATGAAATTTAAGATAAAACATAATATAGTAACGGGAGACTAAGATGTGAAAAATGGGCGTGACCCGCCCTGTTTTTTCGCCCTCTCATAAAAATATGCTTTTTTTAAGCATATTTCGTCCTAAATATGAAAGGGAAGAATGTACAAAGATAAAATTTGAGACTGACTGTTAGATAGTAGGAAGGGCGTTGCTCGCCCACCCACAAAAATTCGTAATTTGGTGGTATGAAATAATATGTCTCAAATGTAAAATAAATGGATGTAAACGATGGAATTTTCGATGTATCGCTCGCTTTTCCATACTTCTACAAAAATCTGTATTTTTTTTAGCATTTTAGTGCATAATATATCACAAATGTGTAACGGAAAACGTAGAAAGGTAAAATTTTATGTATGTTATTAGACAGTAATGTTAGACGCAATAAACGCATGTGTTTCCTCCTCCCATATTAGGTCAGATTAAAATATATGGAATTTATCAATCGCCCACTCACAAAAATCCGTTATTTTGATGGATTTTGTTACAAATATGAAATGAATGGATGTAGGCGATGAAATTTTCGAGGTATCGTTAATTATTAGGAAGAACCTTGCACAAAAAATATATTAAATATACTTTAATATATTTTGATGGTGAATATTAAAGATTCAGCCAAGCCGAATATAACATTGTTTTTTTTTTTTTTTTTTTTTTTTTTTTTTGTAAAAATAAAATACAAATTTTTGAAATTTGTTTAACAAACATAATTATTTTTAAAATAATAGTAGCTTTCTTTTTGTTGTTTTCAAAATTGACTAAAATAAGTAAATAATAATCTAAAATATTAGAATTAAACAACTTTATTACCTAAAAGAAAAAAAATATTTAAAAAAAAAATATATATATATATATTTTAATTTTTTTTAATTAGCACTAGAGTTGTTTTGTAATAGCAGTAGTTTTAGTTTGTAGTTTTGTGTTTTGCTGATAGGATTCATATGTTTGTTTATTTTATATTATATTTAATTATTTATGATATATTAATTATATTTATCGACTTTTCTATTAATTATATTCTATTTAAATTATTATAGTTTATATGTTATTAGAGGAGATGGTTGGTTGCCTGATTTCCGGGTTTACTTTATTCTTTTGTTCAACAAACAATAGCAGTTTATTTTTTTTTATATTTAAATACAAAAATATCTAAAACAAACATCAATTGTTTTTTCATTATTATTTAATATCCTCAGCATTTACATTTGTAACAATATTATATGAAAGATTTTTATATTAATTTCTTTATTTTTTTTTAATGTTTTAGTGTTTCTTCTGTATATTCATTAACAACAAACATCAAATATTTAGATTTGTTTATCTTTTATAATATTTTGATGATTTTATAACAACTAACAATATATTTTTTTTATTTTTTTTATTTTCATTTTGTGACAACAATATTTAAAAACAATAATATATTAATTTCTCCTTGACGGAATAATTTCTTAATTAGATTTTATTTAAATATTAAAATAAAAATAATAATTTTTCATTGTAAGTACATTGATGTGGAGATTTGTTTTATGAAATGCGGATGAGCCCTTAGGTTTTATTTGTGGTGCGTCTATGTGTGTGTGTGTGTGTATTTGCAAAATAGTCATAAATGAAAAGTTTTTAAATATCATAAATTTGTACAAAATTAAATTCGATTTTAAAAATATGGGAGAAATCTATGATTTTCAATATTATAAAGATATAATTTAGATATTGATTAAAACTGGTTGATTGCACTAAAAGGTTTTTATTCACTGAATTAAATATTTGAATTAGATTTAGTCAGTAGATTTTCTAAGGAAGTAGTTATTATTTGAAGGAAAACAATTTGCCTTTTTTTAATTTATAGACAATTCATGTCTCGAAGAATATCTTCTATATTTACATATAATTTAACCAAACAACAATTTATTGAAAAAAAAAACATATACATGATCATTTGTAGTTTTACACACACACATACACTGGAGATATTTTTAATTTATTTTAAAAATTTCAATCATTGAGCACATATTCCAATAGTGTCTCATAGTCGGGGACTCATCCTTCGTTATTATTGTTAGTGTGCGTCGTTGAATTATTATTGTTGTTGTTGTTGGTATTATTGTTACTATTATTTGGATTACTGTTGTTGTTATTGTATTCATTAGCGTTAGGCGATGGTTCCATTTTAATAACACCCAAATGTGGTGTCTGTATTCGTAATTGATGTTGAAGGAAATGTGTATTGCCTGCAGTGCCTGGTGCAGGATGTAGGCGTCCAACGACAACACCACCCATAGTTACAAAATTACCATCAGTTGTCAAGTGACCACCCACTAATTGGGCGGCATTTATAGAACTTAATTCGAGTGTTTGAGCTGCTGTTGCAATATTGGAAAAAGCTTCTAAATTGGACGGTGTTGCAGTTGTTGTTGTGGTTGTGCCAACATTAGTGGTTTGTTGTTGTTGCTGTGGATGTTGTTGTGTAGTTGCGATTATTGTTGTATTGTTATTTTGTAGTTGTTGTTGATGTTGCGCTAAAGTGGAGGTAATAATTTGACGATGTTGTTGTGGTTGGTGCTGCTGTTGTTGGTGTTGAGTGAGTAGTTGTTGCTGTTGTTGTGAATGATGTTGCTGATGATGTTGTTGTTGCTGCTGAAGTCCATTATTTGAACTTCCAGTAGCAACCACCATCATATCCTCTAGTCACCCTTCCTCCTCCTCAGTTTTAATCTTTACGGGCACGTAAACTTTGTCCATAACATGGATCTTTATGTGGTTATTTAGGGTACTAGATTGACGGAATTGTTTTTTACAAACGGCACATTCAAAGGGTTTTTCACCTAAAATTTTAACAACAAATATTAATTATGGGCAAAACTAGTTGCATTTTTTCTGTATCTAAAACATAGATAATATAATTATCAATGTTTTAACCCTTTGAGAATTATAATTTAAGCAATTTATTAAATTTAATAACAACTACCGACAATAAAATTTTAACAACACGTTCTTTAACTTTTTTTGTAAGAAGACCATTTAAACTCTATTTATAATAAAATTGTATGAAAATTCTAAAACTACACTTTAAGGACAGGGTTTTGACCGCTGATGTTTTCTCTATACTCTAAACTAAGATTGTTTCTTTAGAAACCACTTACCTGTATGAATTTTCAAATGGTTTGTTAATGTACTCAATTGGCGAAAATGTTTCGGACAATAGGTACAATTAAATGGCTTTTCACCGGTATGTATTTTCAAGTGATTAGTCAAAGTGGACGATTGACGAAAGGTTTTATCACAAACATTACATTTGTACGGCTTTTCTCCAGTATGGATTTTCACATGATTCGTTAGAGTACTCAATTGGCGGAATCGTCGTTCACAGACATTACATTGAAATGGTTTTTCGGGGGCAGGTCCACCTGATGCCGACGTTGAGTTGCCATTATGGCCATTAGTCAAGACGGTAGCATCGCGGGCTATAAAATGTTGTTCGGATAGAGCAGGACTGTGAGCAGCCGTTGCCACCAGATGAGCCAGGGGATGTTGCTGCAATATGGCATGATGATGAGCTAGAGCACTGCCCGGTGGTGGAGCATTAGAGCCACCACCACCTCCACCACTCTGTTCAGCAGCAGCTGCTTGGGCGGCTGCCGCTTGTGCTGCAGCCATAGCAGCAGCTTGTGCAGCTGCATGAGCCTCTGCTGTAACTCCGGCCAAATGCATAAACGGTATTGGAATCTCAGTTGGTGTTGGTGCTGAGGAACCATGTTGCTGTTGTTGGTGTTGATGACTATTATTAGGGCCGGCACCTCCACTGGCACTGCCACCACCACCACTGCCATTACTCGATCCCCCATTTGTACTTTCATTGTTGTTGTTATTATTATTGTTGTTGGTAGTATTATTATTATTATTGTTATTATGATTAGGCGAAGATGATACGATTACAATTTCACAATTTGGCATTGCTGCTGCCGCTGCTGCAGCAGCATGAGCATGTTGCAGACTTTTTATATGCATTCTAGGAATGCCTTAATAATTATATGTATATATAATAATATTTATATATATAATATTTAATATATTTTTGTAGCGAACTTTAAAAATTCCAATGTTAACAAATTCTTCTTCTCTCAAATGGTGATAATTTGATCATGAACTTTAAAAGTGTGATCTCGTTTGATTATATGATTAAATTTAGTTTTTCTTTTAATTTCATTAAAAATTAAAACTTTTTTATATCACGTATTTAGGAAAATTACGCCATTTAGTAAGTAAACTAGAATCGTTGACGATGATTATTTTTTACCTATAAAAAGTAAAAGAAATTTATTAAAAACATTTTAAGAATTTTACGTTCTTCATATTAATTGTTTGTTGGTCCTATTTTTAACACAAAAATATACTACTCTATAAACACAACTGTGAACGAAAAACACGTTTTTTGTTGTTGGGGTCTCCGTTTCTTTTGTAAAAATGAGAGAAATTAAAAAATTTGACATTTACCAATCTTCAATACAATCGTGCTGTCACTCTCTCCCGCTCAATATTTTTTTTTCACACTCACACATTCACGTATTTTTCTTGTTGGAATTTATGCAAAAAGTTTTCCTTTTTCGAAAATTCCTAGAAATTTGTTGAAAATTAACATAAACTGCAACATAATCATAACAATCAACACTTTGAAATACAATATTTCTGTTTTAACAAGTTTCTCAAACGAAAAGTTATTTTGCTACATTTTAAATATTCTCAACACAAATTCAAGGCAAACTTTTTTTTTTAAATCAGCTGGCGCGACCATGTGTCTGCCTAGACATTAAAAAGTTATAAAAAATAACTGATAACAATTTAAGGAAAACAATTTAATAAAAAATTATTTAAAAAACAATAAGATGTATACACATTATTAAAAAAATTCTTTTTAATGTTACCAATTTGTTTTTCTTTTGAAAAATAAAAAAAACAATTATGCCAACGTGTTTGTTTCTTTTTGTCTTGTTTTCTTCTTACGGCCACCAATTGTGTGTTGAATATGAAAACTGACTTTCTCCCTCCCTGTTAACCCCTCAAAAGTCAACAACAACCACTTGACAAGTATTTTAGAGTTAAACACGAGCCGATCGAGATATTTTATTTTGGCTTTATTCATGTTATTCACACTATTTCTTACGTGCGTTACATGCAAGGTTGCCAACGTTACATGTTTCAAAAAGAGAAAAAAACGCAATAAATTAAAAATATTTCTCCATGCCAACATAGCGATCTATTCAGTATAATCATAAGTACTGATCACATTGATGAAACACTGTATTAGATCTAATCTTTTAACACGGTCTTTCGATTATTAACTATTGGCTATAACATCTCAAAGATTACTACATATATTACAGATGGATCAATAAGTAAAGTTGAAATTCATGAAAACTAATCTACTAAATCTACAAATTAATTTAAAAAAAAGTGCCGACAGATATAAAAATGTCCCTAACTTTATTAAGAATAGCTAATTTTACGTAATGATCTTCTAACTGCCAAATCAATAATATTATATAAATAGCCGATTTAAAAAGCGCTGCATAAAAGTAGCTAAATTGACAACCTGCGTTACATGTGTTATTCGTTCGTTAAAATATATATTTTTTTAATATTTGACAAAAGGGGGATTGAATAAACTTGTCAATAAAACTACCAAAAATGAAGTGGAACAGTCTCTCTCCCTCTCTGCAAATGTGTTTGATTTCCACATTGTTTGATTCGAAGACGATATTAAAGTTTATATTTATTCAATATTTATTGCAGCGAAAGTTTCTCATTAGAAGAATGTGCGAGTCTTAGAAAAAAAAAGACTTCATTACTAAAGGGTTAGTTTAATCATTTGGGAAAAGATTTAAATATTTTCAATTTAATCCATTTTCCCCATGTTTTAATTAATACAAAAAACTAGATTTTCCACTTTTTCATATCAATACTATTTTTAAGATTTCTTACAATTATTCAGCAGCACATTTATTTCAATAACAAACGGTATATATTTAACTGTCTATCCGACCGTCATTCACACCATAATGCCAGTTTTGTTAGTTCTTCCGTATTTTCCATGAACTAGGAAAATTTTGAGAAAGAAAAAAAATCACTTGAATTTTTCCATAATAGAAACACACAACACACTTTTATTCTGCTCAACACATATCAGCACTTGAATTTTGAGGTTATGCTTTACTTTTCTTTCGTGCTTTTACTATTGAACAATTGTTAATTTTTGGGGATAATTATATTTTCTGCATGGAAATTTGTTAGGAATATTACCCTAATTTCTTGTTTAACTTATATTTCTGTCAATCATTTGGAAAAAAATGTCACGTCACACCCGTTGCAAATATTTTCACTTTTTTTTTAATTCTTCCACACAACAGACGACAAATTCGTTTACACACAAACTTATATTCGCACACGGAGACACAACAAACACACACACATTTTTTCACATTTCATTCATTGCACGTTTGTTTCAACTTTGACCTACCTTACCACCTTTTTTGCGAGGCCGTTCGACTAGGTTTTCTATTTCATCAATTCAATATTAAGAAAAACTTGTCGTTTGAATCTTATATTTTCTGTGGACTTAGTCAAGAGTTTATAGCTTATATTGTGGCATATCTACACATTTTTTGTTATAAATTCGCTTCTTCTTTTTTTAAACACCTTTTCTTCCCGTTTTTTATTGCATGTAAGTGATTACATTCCTCTCATAAGCTTTACTCCCAGCGCTTATCCTTTAGCGCGTTACTATCTTTAACTTTCCATTTAGTATTTGTTACAAATTTTATGTTTTATTTTATAAAAAATATAATTATTTTTGAATTGTTGAGGTCGGTTATGAAAAAAGTGTATTTGCTTTTTTGGTTGTAGCAAAAAATAAAAAGAAGAAAAAGTTACAAAAAACACTTCTTGTCGTTTTCCTCTCGCGACACACAATTCTTTTTTGACAGTTGTCAGTTTCGAATGCTTCATTCCCCATTCATGGTTGTATAAAAACGTACCAAATCTCGAAAGGAAATAAGAAAATAAGTGCTGCCACATGTATATAAACGGAGTTGCATTTTCAAGTCAAACATACAAAGTAGACGTTTATAAATGAAGAAAATTGTTTAACATAAGCATAAAATATAACCCAACTTTTAGAAAGAAAACAAAGCTTTAAACTTGTTAAAGTGCATTAATAAAATTGTTTGAACATAGTAGCTGTTATGTTTAATAATATGGTTATTTCGTATTGATAGAATAATTAATAATGGTTGAATCAATGCCAAAATTACATTAGAGGAAAACTATTTTTGGAAAATTATAATACAAATATGCAAACGTATAGTCTGGAATGATTCCAACATTAAAAATAAATGAAAATCTTGCCTGAATATTTATTATTAAAATATTTCAATATTTAATTATAATGTTTCAGAACTCATTAATGAATTAAATTATTAGATTTTAAGATTTTTATAATTAAATTAAGCTAATAGTCAACAGACATATGGATGAAGATGAATTAAAAATAGTCAGTTGCCTCTGGTGGAAGAATTGCCAGAAATAAGGATTTTTTCTTTGTCTATTTATTAGTAAAAATGGTGTGATAAGATTTGTCATTAATTTTATTTAACAAATATACTACCCGATGAAACCAATTTTTCAAAAATATGATTTTAGATTTAAAACAAGAAGCAAAATAAAGGGTACTTATTTATTTATTTATTTTCCAAATGAAATATCAATCTGACTGACGCTTTACTCAATTCTTTGTAAATCAAATTAAATTTTAATAATATATATTTCAAATAAAATTTTAATAATATATATTTCAATTAAAAAGATATATTATGTGCAAAAATATATGTTTAGATGTAAAATTCGTATTATCTTTTATATTTACATTTGAATCTTCAATGTTTTACGAATATGTTCAACTAGTGCAAAATAAATAATAAAAGATTTTAAGCAAATATTAAGAAATCTAAATTTTGTATTTGACATTTACATATGCTGAAATCGTTTGTCCTATTAAGTTTGATTTGGAATTCATCTACGCTGATTTTAATTTTTATATGGAACTAAATATTTCAAATAATAAATTATGATTTTTTTAGAAAATCGCTAGACCACAACGTCAGCCTCTGGCAACATAATGACAGCCAACTTCACATTGTTTATTTCTCCTAAAAACAGCTGTAGAAAAATTTAGTTTAGTGGCATTTACAGTGAAATGTATGTTTTTATAAAATTATATTTAATGTTTAAAATTAATTAAGGGGCAAATATTTAATTATATTAAACATTTTAAACAGTAAGTATTATTTTATATGTTGTTCTTACATTTTGAAAATTATATTCATTTTAAGTATGAAGAGGCGAAGAAATTTAGAAATAAATTTTGAATATTATTTTTCGTTTATATGCTTGTTAATTTTAAATGAAAACCTTTAAAAAATGGTGCGATACCTTCAGTGACTTCCAAAAAAAAAAAAAAAAAAAGTTGCAAACTAAAGCCCAAATAACGAGGCAATAAGGAAATTCCATTTAAAGTAACAAAGAAATGCAATAATTTAAAGTTATATTTCTAGTTATTTTATAAACTTTTAATAAATGACAAAT
Source organism: Chrysomya rufifacies (assembly GCA_014858695.1). NCBI lineage: Eukaryota > Metazoa > Arthropoda > Insecta > Diptera > Calliphoridae > Chrysomya > Chrysomya rufifacies. The sequence goes on along the minus strand of JACGTJ010010986.1, from coordinate 9,740 downwards.
TATAAATTTATAAAATTGTGCAAACTTTTGAGCCATTTGCCTGACCATTAACAGGTTGTAAAGCCAATTCATCTTCCACGCTATAACGAGGGGGTTGATCTGCAGGAATTTAAGAATATTTTATATTCTGGTTAACAATCTTAGTATTTACTCACCTTCTTCAATTTTAATTGATTTTTCATTACGACAGGATAAACTTTTTGATTTTTCTCTTATTTCATCTAAGAATTTTGAAAATTTACTCTTCTCCTCCACCGCATTATCAACTACTTGTTGTGTTCTGTTTTCAGCGGCCACACTGGCAGCTTGCAATTCTTCTCGCAGAGCTTGTTTACCCCTTTCGACCATTGCATCTAATTCGGGGTCAAATGGATCATTACTCTCGAATGGATTTGAACTTTCAAATGGATTGCCAGCTGTTGAGGTGTGATTAGAATTTGCTGAGGCTGTAGTACGTTCATCATCTTCTAAAACACCAGTCGTTGTATTATTCGATCGTGTTGTAGTGTTAGATTTACCACCACCACTTTCTTTCGACGTACCTGGTGAATGAGGATCTTCCTCTAGTGCATGTTCATCTGTCGGTCTCTGAACATCGACTTTGTTTTTCTTAACATGCAACATGGAGCTTATGCTATTTTTTGCATCATGTAATTCGGTGGTTATTTTTGTGGTCACTGCTCCAACGGCTTGTTTCGTATCACCGGTAATTTTTCGTAAGGCACTACCCATAGCATCTTTAGCTTCTCCGGAAGCCTTAACGACATTATTACCCATTTGACTAACAGCGTGACGTGCATCTTCACTAGAACTGGCCATTGAGCTTCCCACATTTTCAATTGTCTGTTTTGCTACATTAGTTGCCTTTTTTGTAGTTTCGCTTATGCTTTGTACAGCTCCTTGTGCTCCAGTTACCGCTTTCATGGCAGCAGAGTCTACGCTCTCTTTGGCTCCATTAAATTTAGAACTTACACTTTCTCCGGCTTCTTTAGCTACTTGGTTTATGGAGTCCTTGGTTTCAGTCAATGTTTGTTCTACTTTATCGCCAAATCTTTTTGTTTTAGTTTCAACTATATGTTCCACATCATCGCTCGTAACTTTTACAGATTCAACTTTTTTATCAATCTCATTCTCTAATTCTTCTATCAAGTTTTCAGCTTGCTTTCTTATTTGTGATTTATTATCTCCGACATCTTTGTCGCTTTCAACAACATCTTCTTCCTCATCTTGATCGTCGAGAGAATCTTCGGAACCATTAGATTTGAATTTCTTTACATTTGCGGTAACATCAATTCCATTGTTAATGAAGCGAATTTCGTTAACGGTGACAGTATGGTCTAAGGGATCTGTAGTTTCTCTAATTTCCAATCTCAATTCTTCGTCGTCTTCGGTGGGAGGTGTAGGGGTCAATATGGTCAAACCTGGCAAAGAAACTAATATTTGTATTTAGAAATAAATCTTTATATGAGGTGAATACATACCACTGTTCTTTGTCACGTGTTCGGGTATATTTTCAAGGCTTTCAACTAGCGCTGGGGAGGTGTGCTCTATGAAATCATTATTCATGGCCGCTTCATAAGAGAAATTACGCTTTGGTGTTTTCTTCAATGTAGATTGTGGTGAACTATGTGCACTACTTTCGGGAAAGGGTGTCCTTGGTCGCAGGGATATAACACTTGAAGTTGTCGCCTCTATTTCTTTTCTTAAAGATGCAGCACTGCTCGTATGTGATTTGTACGAATGATTTGGTGATTTGTTGCTAACGACTGTGTTGCCAGTATCAATTGAAGAACTTTCATTATTTGTTATGGCTGCTTCTGAAGATTCTATTGATTCTGCAGATTTGTTGATGTTTTCCTTAAGTGGGGAGTCCAAATTTTCTGTGGCTCCATTAACGGGAATTTCTTTAATATCATCCTGAGATTCAGATTTTTCTTCTTTAACTAATTCATTATCATGAATAGGAGTATTAGTTTTAGCCCGTTCTTTTTCCGTTTCACTAAGCTTTATATTTGTTTGGGTTTCATCTAATTCCATACTTCTATCATTCTTACCATTTCGTATTCGATTCAATATTCCACCTGTAGTATTTGCCATAATCATACTTTGTGTCATATATCTATGCTCACCACCAGGACCTATAGTAGCAGCCAGTGTAGAAGATCTTGGTATACCGTGCACTAAAATATGACGATCTCCCACTGCCATGTCTAAAAGGCGAAGGTTTTTAAATTTCGATATTTCACGAAATGTTTTTAAATGATGCCCACTTTCCGAGAATGTTGTGTAAAATTTATTAGCTTTGGTTAGTACAGCGTAAAATGAAGTACCCTTTAGCAACTTCCAAATGGGACCATTTTCCTCACTGTCGTAATCGTAAAATCTTTGAAATATTAAACTTTTATTTCGAACTGATTCGTAGCTGCGATAAATACTGCCCGTATTGGTGACGATAAATATTTCGCTTGCTTTGGAAATGTGCATAAATATGATTTGTTCGTTAGATGATAGATTCTTTTGAAGTTCTGTAAAGTCGGGAAATACAAATTCATTTAAACGACCAGTTAAATAAAGATTCCCATTTTGTGTTAAAACCAATGTGCTCTCTGGACCACAAGTATATTGTTGTATGGGAGAATCCAAAACAATTTCGTGAGGTTTTAAAATGACATCTTCTTTGGATCGGCCCAATTGATGGGACTGATTGGAACCCCAACCAATAAGACGACCAAATGCTGATATTTAAAAAAAAAAAACAAAATAAATAGTTTTTTTTTTAGTAAAAATTTAAGTTTTTAGTAAAATTTTAATTTTTGTTAAAATTTTAATTTTAGTAGAAATTGGATTTTTCAGTATATTTTAAATAAAAAATGAATTAATCTTTACAGAAAACATTAAAATTTTACACGAAAAAATAATTTTAATAAAATTAAATTCTTTCCCAAAAAATTTCTAATTAAATTTTACATTAAAAAAATGTGATATACGAATATGATATTATAGTTTTTAATGATAATAAAAATTGCTATATATTTTTTTCTATGAATTGAGTTGAATTTTTTATTTTTTCAGTGTAATTTTAATTTTTGATAAATCTTTAACTTTTAATTAAACAAATATTTTGCAAAAGTTCATTTTCTATTAAACATGTTTCAAATTATTTCCCAAATCAATATTTATGAAAATTTTGTTTGAAATTGTCAAATTGAATAAACGGCATTGCATGTCATAAATAATCAATATTATTAACCTGTTGTTGACTTGATGCAATTATCATGTTTATAATATAAAATAAAACAAAAATTGCAGACAGACAGACAGATAGACAGACATACTTACATGTCAATAAAACAAAATGTTCATTTCCTGCTAAAACATTTATAAAGTTTTCGGTTTCCTCGCTGTTAGACAAACAGTCATCGAACTCTTCCAAACGAAAGGGTTTTCGTATAATTTCACATAATTCTTCCTTTACTGTTGCTTTAGTAAAATTTGATGAAACATTGCTATCGCTGTTAAATATATTACGACCCGTAAAAAATAACTCATTTGATACTAGAAACAAAATAAATAAACAGTTGTTATATACAAAAAAGGAAATATGTACATATGAATTAACTTAACTTACATGTTAAAATAATTGACCATTCGTTACCAAATGATATATCGGCTATTTTCAGGCCTAAAGTTTTTAATGATTTCACGCATGTTGGTTTTATAATTATGTCTCCATTATTGTTGTTGTTATTATTGTTAGAGTTTGATGAATGTTGTCCTCCAATACCCAATTGGCCATGGTGATTTTCACCCCAAACAAATAAACGTCCAGATTCTATTTGAAGAGAAAATATAGAAATTAATGTGCCCCTATTGTTCATACATAATAGCAAATGATTCATTTATATAATTTTTGGGTTTTTTGGTTGATTGTATTGTATTTTCTTTTACTTTTTTCGTAAAATATTTAAATAAATAAATTAAATTTGTCTTATGGAATTTAATTCATGTTTGTGTTTTGTTGTAGTTTAGTTTTTGTCCCTGTTTGATTGGGTCATTTATTAATGAAATCATTAATCTAAATTTAGTTGTCTATGTCTACCAACTTTGGTCTAGATACTTAAACAGTTACGTCACTATTGACCTACTATAAATTGTAATTTTTACAATTTAATTTGAATATTTAAAATAAAATGATGAATCTCATACACTATGTATTTATGGTAAACGTTGATAAATAATCAAATATTAATGTGGCTCATCAGTTGGTTGAACTATCAAAGTCTATCGTTTTCCTTAAGTTTGTCTAACATTTGTTCGCCAAAGTTTGAAGAAATGGAACTTATTTTAAGTATCTGCTACAAGAGTTTTCTTTGAATTTAACATCACTTGTCTAATAAGCTTTAAACCAAGTTATATCAATCTTAAAGTATTTTTTTATAATGTCATCATGATTAACTTTTCATACATTTAATTTCTGTTGACCCAAAGAAAAGAAATTAAACTTTGACTTATGAACTTTCATAAAAATCAAATATAAAATTCTATGTAATTATTTCAAAAAATTTTCTTTTTGTTCGATCACAATAAGCAAGAATATTACGTCCGAGTTGGTCGAATTTGCAATACCCACCAAAATGTTTTATTTTTACTCGATCATTGACATATTACATTTTACCTTATATAGAATGTGTAACGACCAATATAATTTTTACATTCTAAAAATTTTCTAATCATAAAACATTTTCTTTCATAAAGACATATGCATAAAAATGACGGATATTCGATTTATAAAATGTAGTATTCTTTGAGTTATATCGTAATATTGTCAACTATTTGATACTATGATTGTTCAAAAGTGAAAGTCCTTACGAAATGGATACAACTCAACAAAGAATTTCATCCAAACAACTAACATGCAATATCTAAAACCACTTCATTTGAACTCCATTCTTATAAAAAAGGAACGCTATAAAGAAATTTCCTTTGGACTTTAAAAATAAGTAGTAAAAAAGAAAAAAAGTGAATTGAACTTATAATGAAAAGTTTACGTGTTCGTATGTGTTTAAAAGAATTTTGTAAAAATGTATTAAAATACATAGAAGCACCATCTTTAATAAGTTTAGGGAACTTTGTTCTACTCTTACAAACACATACATATTTACATTTACATTAAACAAACGAACAAAGTAGACGATATACACATACAATTTTGCTTAGGTGGTTGAAAATAATTGTTGTTCCACAATTACATATCTTTTTTTTTAATATTCAGAGTCTTCAAAAAAGAAGGAGTTTTAATTAAAACTATAAATAAATAAATGAAAGAATAAAGAAAGAATGTATGAATGAATTAATTATATAAATATAAAAAATCGGAATTAACGATTTAAGTTATTTGTAATATTTATTGATATTTTTAATAGATGGTCTTTTTGGCAAAACTCAAATCGCATTTTCAAAATTTAAATGTTACGATTTAATGTAGACTCTTGGAGGAAATTGTGTAAAAAAGGTTGTTTTGAGACAAAAAGTAGTATATATATAGAATCGAATGCAAAGAAACTATCTTCATGTATGTGTATGTGCGATTTGAAGCAAACAATAACATGTTAAAA
>JACGTJ010010980.1:0-11476 GCA_014858695.1 Chrysomya rufifacies | reverse complement strand
TCTAGTTCAGTTTTAATTTAGTTCTAGTTCAGTTTATATTTATGTCAACAGCTAGGGTAGAATATGAATGAACACGAACGGTTTAAAATAAAAAAAACTCTTAGTCCATTTCAGAAAATTACAAAAAATTGTATCATTAACTTAATCTGTAGTTTAAGCATGGGCCGATAGGATATCGGCCTATATTATATTTTTTACGCTCTTTATGATGATTTTATATTCCTCGATTGTATTAGGAAATAAGTATTAATAAAAATATAAAATCAAGATCAACTTTAAAATTCAAACTATGAAGCCGAAAAGTCTTTGCTACTTTCAGATTTTTTACATAAATTATGGGTTATTGATTCTCTTCATATTTCAAATAATCTTCTCTTCTTATATCTAATAGTTATTCGTATCATAGGGTATATAATAATTCGTTATCTAACTAATATTCAGTAATTTTCAAACTCAATGTTTCTTATATTTTTTTTTGAATGTTTCTTTCATCATCTCGTGTCGAAAGTTTTATTTTCAACTAATTTTACTTTAGCTGGTTTTTGTTTTTCATTCAGTTTCAATTTTATTATTATTGCAACTTCATGCCACAATTTTTCTTTATATCTGCTGTTATATTTTTCCTTTTGCTGTAAGTCTTTTTTGCATTTTATTATATATTCAATAATACAAATATACTGTTGAATCTGTGAAAAAAGCTTTCAAAAAAGGGAGAATTTTTTTCTATCTTTCTCTAATTTTATTATGGAAAATGATATTTTGACGATTTGCTACTACTCTTTGTTATGATGAAAAGAAAAGAAAGAAATACTTTTCATAGTTCATAGATGATTGACCTGAAATAATCAGTTTTACTGTCACTTAAAAATCAACGAACTAATCTATCAGTGACTGTTGCAACAACAACAGTACTCTTATTATTGCATTCAATTGTTTGTGGTTAATGTTGAGAGGTTTTTCAAATTAAAAGAAATTTGTTTAAATATAAAAAAATATTAAAAAGAAAAATTGAAAGTATATTTTTTATAGTTTTATACATTATAAGCGATAAATTGATTTGTTTTGGCTGTTTTATAAGGATTTTAAAAGGGAAATATTTTGAACTTTAAAATTTTCATTTAAAATCTTAAAATTTTATTTAAAATCTCAAATTATGATGTTTGATTGAAAATATAGATATTAAATATCTAAAATTTTTAAACATTTTAATTAATAATCCGATTTTTTTAATACTTGGTTTAAATACAAGTTTTCATGAAGTATTTTTCTTATGGCACATAGATATTTAAGTAATTAATGGATATAAATTGTTAAGTAAATCATCAAAAGATTAATTTTTTGTGTAAATAACGTTAACATTTTTATGAGTTTCTGTTGATTTCAATAGCTTTAGTTTTAAATAACGTTTGACAAAAATTGCTAACCTTGATTGTAGTTTTTAAAAATTATACATTATTTTGGTATGTAGACACCTGCTAAATAATTATATATGATTTTCAATTATTTTATGACAAAACTGTATATAATCTTTGCCAAATGTGTGTAGTTTTTGGTATTCAAATTTAAACTAAAAGAATTTTAATTAAATATTACAAAATTGAACTTTGAATTTTTCTTTAAGAGCTTGTAATATAAAAAAATATTATGTAAATAAAATCGTGGTAATTATAACATTTTCATAGAAAAACGAGGGCTGTTTTAAAAGTTTCAAAATATATTTTGATAATTTTTGAACAAACATTTTGTAAAGTGCTTTAAAATAATTTCTAATTTAAATTAAATATTTCTTAATGTTTCAACATCCATATTTCTGTTCTCAATTTCCTACTTCATTAATTGTTTAATATTTTCAACATTAAGGAAACATAATAAATAAAAAAAAAATATATAAAATTATTTCATTCAAACGGACTTGACACCTTAACTTCTTAAAAAGAACTCGAACTTGTTAATTTGAGATTTTTTTAAATTGAAATTAAGTCAAAATGAAACTTGACTATAGTCAACGACATTAAAAACGGGTATTAAAGAACACACAGTGTCAGAAGAAATAAATATTTAAACTAACATACATATGAAACCTTCAATTAAACTTCACAATTCATGGTTGTTTTCATATGTGTTTGTACTTCATTCATTATTGCGAAATATACTCGACATTGATTAAGTAGGGTTAAGTAGTTGAAAAAATAAGAAATAATTAAAAAAAAAATAATAATAATAAATATTAATACTTAAGATAATTATGACTAAAAGTAGTTTAGTGAAGTTAATATTAAAATTGCACAAAACTTTGGTAATTTGTGATTTTACGAAATTATTTTTTGAGCAATTTGTAAGACAAATGTTTTTCTTACCAATCATTAGAACTTTTTATAATACTGTCACTTAAAGAATAAATGTTTCAGAAGTTGTGTTCTTAAACGATAATCTTTTATGGAAATTAATATATCATATTCAATACAGAAACTTTCTTTGAACTAATTTCTGCCAAAATTTTTATATTGATTTACTTTTTAAAATATTAAAGTTTTAGTACAATTTATTAAAAAATTTACCTTATTATATTAAAACATGACTAAAACTCGGAAACATGAAAAAAAAAATTAATTTTAATGATTTCCCGGTTCTAGACGTTTACGCGAGAGCACTGTAGAATTTGAATCGGGTTTATGTTGATTATTAATAGATTTTACGTTCCTTTTCTTAATGTCGAATTAGAAAAGAATTAATATTTAGGTTCTAAGACGTTTTCGATCTACTTTAAATAGCGATATGAATAGTCCGGGTTACTAAGCGCAGACTGGTCAATATCAGTATATTTTTTATAACATAACACATAGAAATAATATCTATTACCTTAATTTGAAGTGATTTTGTTAAAAAAAAATTGATTTAAATTGTAGAAAAATGGTTTAGAATAGATTAGAATTTAGCCCAACATTTTGTGTTTTAGAATTTTTTTATTATAGATGTTGCATCTGTGTCAGATTTTTGAACAAACCATATGGTGATAGATTTTATGGTTCTTTCTTCAAAACATCTGATTTATAAAAGTAGTTTATTAGGAAAAAAAAAAAAAAACATTAATTAAAAGATTTTTATAATTCTGGGGTGGCTTAGCTCCCCCTCCCCAGACCCGACTATCACAGCCAATGACTGGAATATAAAGAATTTTGAAAATTTTCTACTAAAAGGTGACAGATTTTTTAAATTATCTACCAAATATTTTTAAAATCGTAGTTTTTTCTTTATGTTCTTTCCATATTTATAACTTAAATGAAATTTATGATCTGATAAAGATCGAATTTAGATCTTTATTTATAATCTTAGACATAACATGTAGGAGAAAATTCTCACATATTTTGCTTTATTCAAGTCACGTGTAACTAAACAATAAATCTATCTAATACAGTAGAATTGTAATAGAAGTGTAGCAAATTACAAATTACGATAAATTTTTTTCAAAAATAAAACTCATAAAAAAATACTTTTTATGTGTTAAACAAAACGTTTGTTTGTTTGTTTATTTGTACTTACAAATAAAGAATGAAATTAAATAAAAAAAAATTATATTTATGGCTTAAACGGATGAACAACAACAGTTGGTTGTTGTTTCTTTGGTGTTGATATCGATAAACCGAATATTATGAGTAGTAGCCAATGATACACATATAAAAACAACAAAAATTCATAAAAAAATAAAAAAGAATCTAATCTAAAAAGTCTTTAAACCTTTTGGATGTAGTGAATTAGAAGAGAAATAAAAAAAACGGCTTCGTCAGTCAGTTAAACAAGACCTCACCGGCCTCGACATAAATAGCAACAACAAAAACAATTGCAGAGTTTATTGAATTTGTTTGTTGTAAAGAAAAGCTTCTTTTTTTTAACACGCATACAACACTATACTGTTGCCAATAAATTCTTTAAAAAAACTTAACAAAAATCTAATCGAAAAGGAGAATGAAGTAAAGGAAAAGCAAAAATATTATTAAATTATAAATAATTTTTTGAAGTAATCTTCTTTAGAGAAAAAAATATCTGGCATCATTCTTTTTAACGCATGCAATTGTAAAATAAAAAGAAAAATAATACCTCGATCTCTTGTAAACAAACGGAAAATAAAGCTGAGGTTTAAAGCTTAACTAAACATTTGGATTAAATGAGCAAAGTTTGTTTTTCGCTCAGAGAGTGGAAATTGTGGATTGTATCAAGTGAGAGTTATACTATATAAAAGAGTGTATGTGTGTTGTGAGTTTTAAACAATAACAAAAACTATAAGTGTTTTTATTTTGTATATTGTTTTGTTATTGTAGTTGTTGTTTGGTTTGTTATTAAATCGGGCTTTTTATTTCTTCTTGTTGTAACTCTGGTCTTGTTTGTTGTGTTACTAGACCATGGTTATGATAAAGCTTTTTTTTGTTGATGTTTGGTTTGTGTTTCTTAACGTTGCTGCTTATTGTTGATGGTGTGGTAGGCTGTTGCCTTAGTTAATTGAAATTGAATTTTTAGTCTGCCACAAGTCTGGCTTGAAAACGGTCGTGCGGTTTGAAAAACAAAATAAAAAAAAGCTTATATTTAACAAAGTTTTTTTTTCTGTTATAAAGCAGAAAAATTCAAGCAAAAAAGAAATTTTCATAAACAACTTTCGCGTTTTAATTACGGTCGTCTATTTGGTGTTTGTTTGGAATAAAAAAAGAATGCAGTAAAATCCGTGTTAAAACGTACAAAACATCCGCTTAAAAGGAATAACAATTACATAGAAAGAAAAATAAAGTTGAAATTATTATTTTTTGTTTAAAAGTAAAAGAAAATTTTAAGTAAATTATTTAAAAAATTTTTGTTAATAAAAATTTTAAATGAAATAAAAAAAACTCATCAAAAGTTGAAACGATTTAAAAGAATACTTTAAAACGAATAAAATTATAACATTGAACTCGAATAAGAAGAAAAATAAATAAATAATATTTAAATAAAATGAAAACGAATTTGGATATGTTGGAATAAAAAACAAAAATATATGATCTTAAAAAAATATTTACGAATAATTTTTATTCGAATAAAAATAATTTTCTAAAAAAAAAAAATTGTGTTGTGCTTTAAATATAACAATAGTAATTAACAGGAAATCTAATGATTAAACACTTAGCAAAGTTTTATTATAATTATAACTTAAACGTCCAAGATTATGAGACCCCATACAGCCCAACAACCACCTCCACAACAGCAGCAGCTTCAAACTCATCATCAATCACAATATTGTAACTTAGACAATCATTTGAAGCAACAACAGAGTTTTCTAAAAAATCAACAAAATCTTCAGCAGCAACAACAAACTGCCAATCATTATCATCCACATCAATTACAACAACATCCCCTTAATCATGTTTTACAACAGCAGCAAGCACCACCGCCTCATATGTGGAATCCTCATCTTAATGCAGCAGCATGTTATGCCACCCAATCACCAAATAACAATAAAACTATGTTAAATTCTACTGCCAATACTAATCATTTAAATCTACAAAATTGTCGACCCTTTGCCTCGACTAGGGTCTATCAACATAGCCTACATTATTCTGCTTCCAATAATAGTTATAACCACAATGTTCCCACGAATTCACCATCAACTGAACGTATGCCTTTGACAGCACCAAACTATGCAAAATTACCACCTTTATCGGTGGTAAATCAGCAAAGAATTAATGAATGTGCTGGTATACCTTTAATATCCACAGCTACAGCTCATTTAACTCCAGGTCAAAGGCAAAGGATATCAAGAAAACAATCACATTCGCCTCCCAGTAAGAATTGGTCCAATGTAATGTCCTCTAATGCAGCTCAAAATTATGCAGCTGCTGCTCAATATGCTGCAGCTCATGCTCAAGGAGCACCTTTAATGCTTAACAAACAACAACCACAGAAAGCAGAATATTGGTCTACGAATGCATATGCTAACTCCAATAATCCTCAGCAACAACAACAACAATATAATACTAAAGCTATTCAATATAGTACTAAACAACAGGATAAAACTCGTACTCCTTTACGCTATCAAAACTCGGCACCAGCTTCATTGACATCTTCAAAATCTAAGGAGAATTTGGAGCAACAAAAGCAAACAAAAGATGCGGAAAATTCCTCTTCCCCTAATGGAGATTCTTCAAATAGTAATGAAGCTTGTTTGCCACGCATTATAAAACCTAGAAAAAGAAGAAAGAAGGATCGTAAACCAACTAATAATTTGGTTAATGCAGTATACTTAAAAATGGATCCAAAGTCTTTACAAGATAAATCCTCACATGCACAAAGCAACAATATAAAATCCTTTAAATCTACGGAGGATTTACTAAAATGTTTGCAAAAATTTACACAGATAACAAATTTAAGTGAATTAAAATCTAATAATCACTATAAAACCGATTCTAATTATAATTCTTTTAAAGAAAATAATAAGAGTGATAGTTTCTCAACATGCTCTTCTCAGAGTAGTGATATTAATCATGGTATATGTTTCTGTAATGAATGTGATCCATTAAGATCAATATGGGATTATCCTTTAAGAAGATCACTATCAGATTCTTCAGCTTCTGAAACAAGTGGCACAGGTTCTTTAAGTGATAATAATACAACAACATCTAATGATTCTTTGGATATTAATTGGCCTAAAAATAGAGCTGAAATTGTCGGAGTTATAGGTTCTAAACGCAATAAGGAACAACAAAATACGTCTTATAATAACAACAATATGTTGACAACTAATAACGGGGAACACAAATTGTTTAACAACAATATTTTAAGTGGCATTAATTTAGCCAGTGAACTTTTTAAACCCAATAATTCCCCAACCTTTACGCAATTAGATAATGCTTTAGCATCATCGGCAGATAATATGCTGCTATTGCCAGAAAACGCTGAAACTTTACTGACTAAATCGATTAATGAAATCTCTAAGAAACTTATAGAAACATGTTCGAATGAATCATGTGATTTACCTTTGTCTTCATGCAATTCGTTGTCATCATTTTCAACCACCTCTTCAAATTCTTCATCAGCTAATTCTACATGTGCTGATTTCTCTAATGATAGTGGTATTGAAAGTGCACATATAAATGCAGGAGATGATTTAGTTTTTAATTTTGATAATTTGCATATAACAACTACAAAGTTGTCGTTGTCACCATCATCTTTATCTTCATCAGTTTCAACATCAACATCCTCAACGCCATCATCGTCATCAACTTCTTCCTGTGGCAATATATCAATGTCTTCCTCGCCTACAGTTAAATTTGCATCAAATTTTCTAACATCAACTGCAACCACAGCTCTACCAATTGTTGCAGCTGCAACAGTTTCAACAACATCGGCAACAACTACTACAAAAATGCCTCAAACTCCTTTAACACCCAACAATAATAATAATATTATGGGCACAATCACAACTACAGCAGCAGCACCCACCTTGGATTTTTTGGTTGATTTAAATAATAATCATTTACATGTTGCTGCTGCGGCTGCTACAGCACCCAAAACCATGATTGTTTTAGAAAATAACAAACAACAGTTCAATGACTTGCTGCAAAAGCATCAACCTCCACAATCAACAACAACAGCAAAAACTACGACATCGATATCAACACCGACACTCCAACAACATGATCAACAATTTTTCAATAATTGCTTCGATTTGATGTGGCAACAACATGAAAGACAATTGGGAAACAATAACACAACCACCAACAACAATAGCAATAATCTGCACATTGATCAATTAACTTCATCGTCTGCTTTAACTTCAAATAATGTTGCAATGTCATCATTTTTAGATTCAGTGGGATCTATGAAAACAGTTTTTTCCACTATATCTTAAAATTTGAATCTTTAAAAAGGGAGGCGTTACGAAATAATAAACAAAAAAGAAATATTTAAATTTGTAATTAAAGTTTTTAAGTGGTATTTGAAACTTTTTTTTTGTTTTGTTTTAAAGTGAAAGAGATTTTGTTGAAATTATTCGTGCTTTTTAGAAACATTTATTAGAAAATATTGTGAAAGAGACTTAATGAGTTGAAGTGATTATTGAAAAGAAAAAAAAAAGTTAGTTTTTAAAATATTAAAAATAAACTTTGATGTTGAATAAGTCAAGTAATTGTATTGAATTTAACTTGGTGAACTGAAATGTGGCAAGTTTGCAGCAAGGAGTTATAGAGTGTGACGGAATATTTCAAGGAAACTGAACATAATAAAAAAATTTTAATGGAAATTCTTGAATGATTTTTTTTATGGACATACACAAATTGTTACGGAAAAGTTATATATTATAAATTATTCCAATGCAACACTAAATAACGGATTTCGTGGTATATTCCTGAAAAAAATTAAAACGATAGAAGTTCGCTGGAAGGAGTTCATATTTTTACACATATCAAGCAAATAAAACGGTGAATTATATGGAAATTGAAAATTACTGTTATCGGGAAACTAATTTGTAATAAATTTTAAGCAGAATCTAGATATAAACGATCAAAATATAATGAAATTTAATTTGCTAATCTTATGCATACAAAAATGTCATGGTGTTTGGGTTTTTACTTCATCTAATTTTTTTATGTGAGGTGATTTTTTACCAAATCCGATTCGTAAGAGCATATGTTATGAGTAGGATGTAAAGATGGTGACTCTTGTGGAGGAGATTTAAAAACAACTAAGTTTATCGGAAAACTCCATTTGCCCCAGCAAATACCTGATCTTCTTATGCTTTTGGTTTATGAAATACATCATTGTATAATTATGGTGTATCTAAAGCTGATTTTGAGAAAGAAAACAAATTATTAGCAGTAGCAAATTTTAGTCATTTTTAATTAACCAGCAAATCTAACTTTTGTGTGGATGTATTGGAAATCTGATAAAAGTGAAATTTTAAAAGTTTAATAATTCACACACACACATATTAACATCCTACCCGGCTCGTCGCACCTTTGTCTGGTCTATTTAATGATTTGTCTTAAAAATATAATGCAACTAAATGCAATATAAAGTATTTTAACCACCACAAACTTCATTAGCAGTCAAGGTGTTTTATGCTTAAGAAATTAATTCAAAACATAAAATGTGTATGTTTTAATAAAAAAAAATAAAAAACAGAACAAAAATATAAAAAAATTTAAAATTTCAACATAAATTCTAAATTAGTTTGCACAAAACATACACAAACAAATTGACCATTAAAATAGAAAGTTATAAAAAAAACTAAAAGTAATTTACCGATCAATATGCTGCTGATGAATAACACAAAAACCCATAAAATAAATTACACTTTAAAAAAAAACTGCCACTAAAACCAAAGCTAAAAATTCTTATAAAAATAAACAAAAAAAAATCTAATTAATAATAAAAGAAATAGCTCTTAAATTAAAATACCGGTTAAATAAGCATGATATAAATTCAAATAAATTAGTAATTAATAATAAATTTCAACATCTACGCCACGATATCTACACATAAATAACATTTAGCAAAAAAAAAACAATATTAATAAAAATAAAACATAATAAGAAAACAAGAAAGAAAGTGTTTCCTGAAACAATCATAAATAAATCAATAGTTACAATAGCAACAAAACCCAACCCTTTTGAGATTTAAAACTCTTTTTTTTTCTTCTTAATGGACAAAGAAATGATTACGAAATTTTGACCTCAATACAAGTGTTAATGAAAACAAAAAAAAAAAAAAAATCAAAAAGAAACACAAAAAATATTGCATAATCTTTACACAAAAAAGCCAAAACCATTAAAATCATAATAAAAAAACAAGCTTAAACAAACATTTTATATAAAATTTCACATAACGACAACAACGATGATGACGATCATCATTGGCAACATCATTATGATTAACAAAAATATTGTCATAATTTGTTTACAGCTTTATGGCTGCTACTGTTGTGGCTGTATGTGAGAGTGTATGTATGTGTAAGTGTTTCACAACAAACGATGTTATGATTTCCTGTTTCCGTTTAATTGATTTTTAAATGACTTTGCAACGGTTAAATACAAAATAAACAAACGCACACTAAAAATATAAAAAAATTTAAACAAAAGAAAGCACTAACAACAATATTCAAACCTAAGACAACAAAATTACAAAAATATATAAAAATAAACTATAAAATATAATTTACCATATAACCCAACTTTGGTTTACAACACATTTTTTTTGTATAAACAAAACGAAGAAATGATTTAAAAACAAAATATAAAACCTAAAAAAAAAAAAAAATCAAAACCCAGCGGGAATATTAAACTAAAAAAAAAATGAGCTGAAAAATGAGCGAAAAAAAAACAACTTTCACTTTCACTCTTTTTGAAAAAAAGTACTATCAACCAACCATCCAGTCATCCGTTTAGCTACAAAAGGCTTTTTAGCTTAAAACGAACATATGGAAACTCAATGGACAGACTTGAAAACCCCGTCATTATTATCCAGCCAGACTTTGTTAACCAAGTCTTTTGTGTGTTTTTGTTTTTTACTTTACTGCTGACCAAAAACCAACCAAGCAACCAGCCAGCCAGCTTGAAAATCGTCGAACCCCAAACTTAAAAAAAAAAAACAAAACTATAAGTCATGCATGCACGTTTCCATAATATAATCAAAGAGTTGCTGCTTTAAATCTCCCTCTTCTACAGTTTGATCAGCAAACGTCATTATCATAATCATCATCATCATCTTCGTCAGCTTCGTTTGTCTACTTACCATGTGTATGCAAATTATTTTTATTCTTTTTTTTTATTTTATAAAAGTTTCATTTATTTACACATTACTTTTATCCATATGTTTATTTTTTTATACATATTGTTCATGTTTAGTTATCACACTTTTTACTTAAGAAAATTACTTTAATGTATAATTTTTTTTTTTTAGTTTTTGTTAAGAAAAGTGTTTTTCGATTTCTTTTCTAGTAATTTATTATTAAGAAATGGCTTTTTTTAAAGAAAAAAGAAAATGTTTTCTTTCCATAACTTGCATGTATTAAGTTTGAAAAGGAAAAAAAGAAAATTGTAATAAAGAAAAACTATTGGTTTGGGGAAAATGTAATTTCCAAAAACGAAAAGATCATAAATAAAACTCTAGGGGCTATTAAGCTTTTCAATATTTTTACAATTACCCTTTAGTTTTAGTAAATTTTCTCAAATCGTTTTAGATTTAAAATACAGTGCATTTGCGAAAACGCAAACTTGAACGTAAATATGAACATAAAATCGTTCAAGTTTCTGAATTGTAAGCGTTTCCGCATGTTCACTGTAGTAATTTCTAAAATGCTATCTTAAAATTATTGATTTCTTATCCTTTAGTTGTACATTTAAATGTTCCGAACACATGGTTTTACATAAAAATTTTATTTTTTTGATACAATTTTAAAGTTTTAGTTTGATTCCGTTTAAGTTCTATTTCAGTTCTAGTTTAGTTTTAGTTCAGTTCT
>JACGTJ010010936.1:7169-31977 GCA_014858695.1 Chrysomya rufifacies | reverse complement strand
TTTTTTTTTTTTTTTTTTTTTTTTTTGTAAAATTATTGAATTTTTTTTTTTCCTTTTAATTTTGGCTAAATTATTTTTTATGAAAAATTTTCAGTAATATTTCATTAAAATTAAAGTTTTTTAAATTTTCCTATTTTTAGAAAATTTTCGAAAAATATTGAATTCGTCGTTAAAACTTTTGATCAAGAACATGATGAAGTCGTCGTTAAAATTTCGTTACCGTTTTACAAATTTACGTTAATTAAAAAAATCTAATTTCAAAATTTTGGATAATTTTTCAATTTTTAAATATTTTACAAAAAGTTTTATTTTAAGTTTTCAATGAATCATTAAGCAAAATTACATTCCATTTATAAAAATTTCATATGCTTTTACTTTCATAAAAATTCTATTTCTTTCATTCTTTTACATTCTGTTACTCCTAACTAACTAAAATAAAAAAAACTATTTACCATCAGAAATAATCCAATATAAAAATTATCCTCAACAAGATATACTCGTGTAAAATGGAAATCTGAAAAACAAAATTTCTAACCCTTCTAAACGTCCGATCGACAGACCAACGAAACAACCCAACCAACTGAACAATATGTTAAGTTAAGCGTGTGTCAAATATTTTCTTATTTGAAGTGACACTTTACGAGTGTTTCATCTCATATAAAATTTTTCTTTACTTTTACAAACTGCCGCTTGTTCTAAGCAAAAAAATAAAAAAAAACCAAAATCTCAAATGATGATGTTTGAAAGGAGAAACGAAAAAAAAAGATAACTAAAACATTTGAAATTCTTTTTCACACATTTTTGTTTAGTTGATTAGTTTTGTAGTTGTTTGTATGGACTTGGTTCTCCTCTTGGTTCTACTACTTCATACAAAATACAAATTTATTTAAGAATTTTTCAATTTTTTCCCTTTTTGCTTTAAGCATTTGATTAAGTAGTTTCATACTTTTTGCTTTAATTATATTAAGTATTTCCGGTAAGATGCTGCTGTTTGTTTGCCACATTTTGCACGAGTATGTTGGTTTTAAAATAAAAAAAATGTTATTCATCTTTTTTTTTCAAAATTTTTTTGTATTTCATTTAATTTGTTTATTTATAATAAATATTATTACTAATTTTATTTTATTTTATAAATTTATTTATTTATGTACATAAGTGAGTGTTTTCCGTTTTTAATTTTTATTTTATAATTTAATAAATTAATTTATTTAAATTTTGTTTTTAAATATTTTAACAATTTGTTTTCTTTTTATTATAATTTATATAAATAATTAATTAAGTTTAATAAATACAAACATTTATAGTATTTTGTTTTTCTTTATATTATAACTAAATTTATTTAAACTATATATATATTTTTTGTTATTATTAAACTAATTTACAATTACAATACATTTACATACGTTTTGTTTAATTTTTGTTTTTTTTTTTATTATTTATGAATGTAATTTTTTTGTTTAGATTTATTTCTAACCAAATGAAAGAAATAAAATAGATAAATTGATTTTATTGACACGTTGTGAAGAAAAATATTTGATTTATTGAATTTTTCAATTAATTTGTAATTTATAAGTTTTAATATAACAATTAATATTAAAATAGTTAATGATGATATATAACAAACTTTGTAGGCCTTGAAGTTGTGTGAATAAAAAGAAATACACAGATCAACAAAAAAATATAGAAATCGAGATTATTTTAGAACACGTAAGTTTTGATATCCAACATTAACAAATCCTTTGAAAAAAAAGAGGGCGAAAACTGGACAGAAGTCACAACTATTTTCCATTTGTATAAAATCGAACATATATTTGCAGAAGTTTAGTGAGATATAAGAAATAATGAAAAAATTCCTTAATAATTTCAATTTCAGTTTCTGACTTGTTATCACAAAAAAAATCTTTGCCATTTTCATGGTTTTTTGGTATATAACTTTCTTATTTATAAATTCTATCATGCTTTTAACAGAAAAACAAACGTTGCAAAATCGACTTGGAATCTAATCAGGATCCAGAATAAATATAGATGTTGGGTTGGGTTAAATGAATATTATAACATGGTAAAAATGGAATGACAAACCTAATACCTCCCTCATCATTTTATGTTGGCCAAAAAAGACTTGTTTTTTGACCTTAGTAAAGTTTGGAAAACAACAAAATATATTAGAGTTTTGAATACAGAATATCTTCCTATTGTTTATGACTAATAATCTATAAGTAATTGTAAATCAGATTCGTGTTTTCTTTTGCAATCACTGTTAGAGGCTTAAAGTTATATGTATTAGGATCAACATGTTGGTACCTCGGTTTCGTAACTTTATGTTCAACAGTATTCGATTATTTAATGCTATTCCAAAACAGATTTTCTTTTGGTTGACTTGTGTAAAATTATAAACAAAGATTACTCTGATTCTGAAATTTCTTCTTAAGGTCCAAATATATACAATATATACTTGGTAGTATAAAAGTTGTATCAATTTTACTAAAATTCATTGTTCTTTTATGGCCAATTATGCATAATCAAAACGTTGAACCGATGTTTAACCTAAAATTGATTCAGAATGGCTCGAGGGCAATTGATAAATAAAATCATAACTGGAGTTAAGACTGTCTAAGATTTAATTTATCTTTCCCGACATAAAGTGTTTTAAAAATGACAACTTTATCATTTTCAGAACTACAATAAATTGACAAAAAGTTTAACTATGACCACGAATATACACACGGAATGTTAAATACAAATACTATGATAATTCTGTGATGGTGTCAACAATTGATAACTGAAAGCAGAGGCTTTAAAACTATATCCTTTTTATGGTTATAATTAGAAAAATGATCATGAGCTTGAGGGGTCTTTGCATATGTTGAAAGCTTTCTGATTGTCATTCGCTTAGGAATGGCCAAAAGTGATTCATGCGTTGAATTACTAAAGCTTACTCATACTTCCGATCTTAGATCAAGTGTCTCCTGGTAGAGAAGGAGAAGATTGAAAGTATAACGAGCAACCTAATCGGGTTTTACAAAAATGCGTTTCAGAAAGATTTAATAGAAAAGTTTGATTATATTTCCATTCTTGTTCCTAATATCTGGAATTAGTGAAATGATGCAGTAATCAAAGAATTAAAAGTATAATTAAAATAAAAAATGTTATGTTAAAGTTCAAATTTTTTAATATTTAAAAATGTCTTATTACTCTATGTCGAAGGAAACCCTAGGTGTAAACAAAACAGTCAAAGAAATTTTTGTAAATTTTGAGTTTTTTGTATCTTTTAAGTTTTCATTCGCTTGCAGTTACATCTTTTTGTGTTAATTTGGACGTTTTCTGCTTATTGTGTAAATAAATTCTCAAAACTAATAAAATTACTACTAATTTGTATGGACTAAAATACAACCAAGGAGAAATTTATGGGAAAAATGTAAACAAAAGAAAACTTACATAGGATTTTCTTATGTAAATTCATGAATAAAAATGATCAGAAATTATAAGATTTTATAAACGAACAATATTTTGATATTCCTGGAATGAATAATTAAAAATATATGCAGTCAAAATATGATTAAATTTGACACAATTTACTTTTTTGTATTCCGGAAAAAGAAAAAGTTCTGGAATTTAGAAACACTACATTTGAACAGAAGATTATTTAGGTGTCAATAGCATGTCAATAATGTTATCGAATTGACTACTGTTGCTGAGGTTGATTCATAAAATAATTTTGTGAATTTTATGTTTTAGAAAAATAACGAAAGCAAAATGAAGATGACACTGTTTACCAGGACACAGAGTTATTACCCACAAACAATTTTTTGAAGAAAAAAACTGTCATCTTGAAACAGCGAAAATTTAAATAACTTTTTTTTTTACTTTTTTATATCCTGAAACGCTTTCCCCTAATTTACATATTTACTACTTTTACCAAAAACATTTCACATTTAATTATTGCGCGATGTGAAACTTTGTAAAAGTGAGAACACTGGTTAACTACTTAAACAATTTAGAACGTAAATTAGTAATAATATCTTTATGAAAATTTATATCACAGTTAACTAAAAAGATTTGCAATTCTCAAACCTTTAAAAGCTAATTAAGCTAGGATTTTCTGCATGCCCGATATTTAGTTTAAATGATATAAAATATCATGAATTTTTGAAAAATGGATCCATTACGATAACCAGAAGATATTGTCAGATAAAAATATATCACACCTGAAAAGGTCAGATCAAAAGTTTATTTTGTTTAGATTGAAATAGAAAGCCCTTTCTAGGATAGGTATCAAAACAGTGTTATCAAATTCGTTCGATTCATTCATTTCTTTTAAACATAAGCCGATTTTTCGGCATGGAATTCAAAGTGTAACTAGAAATATGAAAACGTTTTAATATTTGGAATAAATATTGTTAAATTAAAATATACACTGTCCAACGTTCTAAGAGATCCGGTAAAACATTTAAAAACGAGCATAAATATATTTCTTTCCAAATAGTTTTTTTTTTAATTTTTAATACGAATAACAAAAACACTACTGCTACATAAAAACGAGATTTAACTAACTCAAACAGAAAATATTGTTTAAATATTGGTATTTCTCATGAAATTAAGATTTTAACGAATCAAAATTATTGTATTAAAATGTTAATATATTTCAAATCTACTTTAGTTTTAAGATTTAGTCAAATTTAATTAAAAATATTATATAAATGTTGGACAGTTTAAAAATAAACCATTATAATAATTTTATATTTATTGATATTAGTTTTGAGATATTTATATTTTTAATCTCACTCTTCAATGCATAAATTAAAATTTTAAGAAAAATAAAATAAACCAATAAAAACAAATCAAAAAGTATTTGAAGATTTGAGTAATATGGAAATTCGAATAAAATAATTTCAATGATACTAGCATTGATGCAATAAAATCAATTTATCTCTTTTGTTCAATACTACAACTCTTATAGAACGAACTCTTTGATTAAGTCAATTATCACTTTTCTTTTGAAAGTCTCTATTTTTGTTTTGGTCCTTATAAGCCCTGCTTAATGCACTCGAAACTTAAATACAAAATTAAACAAAATGTTGAAATATTTACAAGACGATCTTACTAAATTAGCACAACGTCCAATTAATATTAGACTTACAGTAATAAAAACTCAGCTATTGCGTGAAACTACCGTGACCGGTTTTAAGATAGGCGCAGGAGGTGAAGCGGCTGCTGCCGCCGTGGGTGATATCGAATGGGAGGGTGAAGTTGCAGGCTGGCCGAGATGCGTTAAAACTTGCAAGGGTTGATGAACAGCGGTGGGAGCTTGATGAGGATGTGTTGGAGGACTGAGATGATGTAACGCGGATAACTGATGTTGTTGCTGCTGCTGTTGTTGCCTCTGATGAGCAGCAATAGCAGCAGCAGCTGCATGTTGCTGCAGCAGTTGTTGGTATTGCAGGCGTTGATAAAGATCAGAGGTGGGCATAGAAGCGGCGGCAGCGGCTGCTGCTGCGGCAGCCGCTGGATGACTTTGTGGTGGCATAGACGCGGCGGACAGTAAGCGCTCCATATTGCTATAATTAGCTGCTGCCATAGCGCTATTAACACGGGCTGAGAAGGGCGAAGGAGGTAAAGCTGGATTCTTTGGCACAAATGGATTATATCTACCGTACATACTAGCTAATAGACTGGGATTGGCAGCACCTGTGGCTGCTGCCTGTTGAGGATATAGGAACTGATTAAATTGTGGATAACCGAGGCCGGTAAACATGGGTCCTATTAGAGAACGTTTAAAAGCCGCTAATCTAGATCTCGAAGCAGCAGTGGTACGCCTTCTCAACTTGCCCGTTGAACCGCCTATAAAAACATCATCCGCTGAGGGATCTAACATCCAGTAGTTGCCCTTACCGGGATCATCGTAATGGCGGGGAACTTTTACAAAGCATTTATTTAAGCTGAGATTGTGGCGTATGGAATTTTGCCAGCCCTGTTTATTGTCTCGGTAATAAGGAAAATTGGTCATTATGTATTCATAGATGCCATTTAGAGTCAAACGTTTTTCCGCACTTTGTCTAATGGCCATCATTATTAGGGCATTATAACTGTAGGGAGGTTTTTCATTACCTTTCTTATCTGTTACCGGCTTTTCGCCATTTTCATCTTTATTATCCCCTTCTCCCTCTGTACCCTCACCATCAACATCAGCCTCAACATCACCATCCAAATCATCTTCATCGTCCACTACATCGGGATCCAAACCAGCTTCTAGATCACTTTCAGTACCTTCATCATCATGTTGATTATGATGATTACGCATGTTATGCGTTAAACCTTCGTTGCTATTTATACTCAATTCACTGCCGTCGGTAGGTGGTGGTGGCGACATACTGGTAACATCCAAATCTGAATCGGCATCTTGACCATCGTTATCATCACAGAGATTGTACGATCTAATATGATCGCTGTGTTTCTGAAGAGGATGTTGGGGTAGGTGATGTTGATGATTGTGATTATTATCTTCCACAGTTTCGGGTAATATGGCATTTATGGAAAAACTCGATTTCAAGTGGGGAGTACGAGCCATTTTATAGAACTGTTGTAAATGCTGATGGGTATCAAGAAGAGCTTGATGATGATTGTGTAATTGTTGCAGGTGGTGATCTTGTTGTTGTTGCTGCTGTGGTGACTGATGTGATTGCTGTTGTTGCTGCTGCTGATGCTGTTGGGGTGGTGGTGGCGAGTGTAAATGATTCATTTGAGCAGCAGTTGTTAGATGATCTGAAACCCTTTCAACAACACTACATGGATCATCGATTTTAACCATGTTTTAAGATATTTTTCTTTTAGCTTAAGCTTTAATGTGTTTATTTTGATAATTATAACACTATTTTTCTTTTATTTATTTTTGTATTTTTTAAATATTTTCTACACTCATTTAGTAATTTTGTTTAAATTTCTTTATATTTTTACTATAATTAACACTTGCATTTGTTGTTATATTTTATTTCTAATAATAACTAAGTTAAATTATTTGACTCTTATTACAAAATTTGTTGTCGTTTTGTTAACGTTTTCAAACTCGTTTACGCAATTGTGGCATTTACGTCCGTTTTGTATCGAAGATTATTGTAGACTAAAAATATCTTGTTGCCAGAAAGACAAAGAGTATTTTATTACTTAAATGTGGAGAGTTTTTTTCTCATCTAATTTGTTTTCCTTTTTCTTCTTTCACGTTAAACGTAAACAAGCAAACACTTTTTAGGCGCATACTGGAAAACCCACATACCTTACATCTCTTTCTAACTAACGTGCTGAGTCCATTACTCTCAGGGCAATAAACTAACAACCAATCAAATTAGTGGAACTTGTAGTCTTTAGGGTTTTCTTGTTAAAACTAGTTTAAATTATTCTTATTCGCCACTATTCTTGGATTTGTTTTGATTTTTTGTTGCTGTAGTTTGCGGCTTTTTCGAAATTCATTGAGAGAGATTCGTGCAAGCTACTCTCTCCATTTAGATTTGAACATAAGTGAGAATGTGTGTTAATATGTGGTTGCATGTCATAAAGATTTCATTTTTGTTTTGTTGTTTTTTTTTCTTTTTGCTATTGCTGTGTTGTTTTAATGAAAACAACTGGTTTATTTTTTGATATTGTATGTTTGTTGTTATAATTGTTGTTTTTTTTTTCTTGCTTCTCATATGAAACGTGTTATTTGCTCACTTCGTTTATATTATATTTTTTGCTTGCAGATGTTTTTTGGTTTTATCAAACTCATACAATCTTACCAATACTTTTTCTATATTCTCATTCTCTTTCATAACACATCCACCATATTATTAATATTACACTATTGTTGTTATTATTATGATTGTCGGTTATACTTCCATTCATACATACAAGCAATCACAAGTACACTTTTCATGCTCTTGTTGTTTTTTACTTGTTATTGTTGTTGTTGTTTAGCATATAACAGGATATAAATATACTACATACAAGCTTTGTTTTTTTTTTTTTGCAGTAGCAAATAAGTGTAAATGTTTTTGTTTGTTGCTCCATAATTTGTAGTATAGTTTGCAAACTCACGTTTCCTGGGTTTTCAAAGCACATCACACACACTCTCACACATACGATTATACAGCCCCCTCTTTATTGAAAAGATACACGCAAAAAAATGTTAGTATTATTTGTAAACGCTTGTCACCTTAATTAATTGTTTAGCCATGTCAGCAATAAACAATCGCTCAGTTAATATTTTTTCTACTTCTTCTTCTTCTTCATCATTTGAAATATAATATGTGTTATTCTTTTAATTATTATTGATTAATATTTGTGCGCCGAGTGAAACTGTTATCAAATATAATTAATATCTGTTTGGTTTTTGTGTTTTTTTTTTTAGGAAGCTATTTTATATAAAAGTTAAAATGAAACACAAATATTGTTATTAACATTTTGATTTTGTTTAAAATTAGTTTTCTTGATCATAAAAACGATGGTTTTTAATTAAATAGGATGCTATTCATTATCGTTATCATCTGAATATTTTTCAAATTGTGTTAGAGCAAGATCAAAACAACTTTTTAAAGTCGACTGATATGAAAATGTTAAATATTTTTCATTAAATTATTCGAATATTATTATAGTGATGTGATAACGATATTGACAACATAAATTTGTTTTCGGAAATCGTTTATTTTAGTTTTGATAAATATCAAAAAAAAAAAAAAAATAATACTTTTGTTTTATCGAAAATCGGAAAAAAATAAAATAAATGTAATACAATTTCCTGTCTAAATTAGCGTGTTTATATAACTAATTTATTACAAATTTCAGGTTACCAATATTTTTAAGAAAGATTTATGAAATGCAGGATAGGATTCGAACTAGGTTGCACAATTTTGATTATAGTGTGATATATCTTTAATTAGAGAAGTTATGGAATAACCGCAAGTATTGTACTAGAAAACACATGTTTGGACGAATCATATCCGAAGAACATAATATTATGATTGAAACAATAATATTATGATCTTGGAAACTAACGAACATGATTCCATTTATAAAAGTGTGATATTTTATATAAGATTTTTTATCAAAGAATTATTAGAGTGTTCCAATTGTATAATCCAATTAATCATGTTATGATCATTCTATGTTATGTATATGGTTCCACTTTATAAAGTTTAGGATTCAATTTAGTCATGTTAAGTTCGTGTTTATGATCCCATTTAATCATGATATGATCATATTCGTTGATGTCTATGACACTATTTTACAAAATTTTATTGAAATAGAGTAAAATTTAGAACAGAATGAAAATTATAAGATCGAATGTGATCATTATATGATAAAATATGCTTATAAATATGAGAAAGTCAAACATGATTAAATGGAACTATAAAAAAGATTAGATGGCATCATTACATAACTTACATATGTATATTGTTAAGATCTCAACTATTTATTCTATTTAATAAATAAATGAGAATTGCAATGGAATATTTTACTTACTATGAAACGCTGAAAGAAAAATATGATCGCACTCAATCATTAGAAAATTTTATGAATGTTTTCTATGAAAGAAAAATATGATTCATTCAATCATATTCGTATCATTTAATTGATTGTAATTTTATAAGTTTTTTTTTATTTTTTTTATAATTAATTTTTAAAAATTTTAAAATGCCTTTGCTAGCTAAACATTGACTTTAAAAATATTTAATAAAGTTAAAATTTTTATTATGATATTTTCAGATTAGTTTATTATATTTTTTATTAATTAAAATAAAATCACATTTTCAGTCAATATTTATCATAAATTAAAAATATCTTTAAATAAATAGTAAATAATTTTTTAATTTGGGTGCAATATCAGTCCCCTTCTCTAATAAAGGTCTATGATGTTGTATTTTGGTATTTATCGGTTAAAATTAATCTTATCATTTTAACCACCAGGCCTGGTAATTTTACGCTATTGTTGTTTTTTTTTTTTTCTTTTGCTGGAGGTTTGAATCAGTTTATAGACTTTATTATACGAATAGGATTTGAAATATTTATTTTTACATATTTTACATATTTATTTTTACATATTTTGTAAAAAAAATGCATATTTTTGCAAATTATACCATATCTTGAATATTTTTGCATTTTAAAGATTTATTTTGAAAATGTGTGAATTTTCAAAATTATTATTTTTTTTTTCTTACTTTAAATTAAAAAATTTATTTATATATAGTTCTATTTAATATTTAACTAGGAATTTAATTATTAATTTGTGAAAAAATTTTATATTTTCGGAATGTTTTTAAAATTTATAAAAAAAAAAAATCTCATAAAAAATAAATATTTATTAGATTTTTCCAAACGTTCAGAAGATAAAGTGATCATTTTATTTTATATTTCATATATTTAACTTCAAATCGAAATTTATCTAAATATTAAATTTGAAAATTCAGAGATTTATCTGATGGTTGTTGTATAACAGAAGGGAATGTAAGTAAAACTTAAAATATTTACCAAAGTTTTAATTAATTTAATTTAGTAATTTTTAATAGGGACTTCGGCTAATCTATAACATATCACATTTTAGTTCAAATTATTTCCAGACTTAACATTAAATTTGTAAAAGTGTATTAAATATTATCATCATTTCTTACAGAAAAAAGTGTACAATCCATTATGTTGGCCACTTGACTAAACTTCCTTAGTTTCTAATATTTTCCTCAAATACTCTTTAATGAATTTTATAAGAAAAAACTAAGTGGAAATTGAAAAAAAAAAATAAATAAAATTAACAAGTTCCTTAAGGATTAAACATTAATATTTTTAATGTATTAGTTTTTGTAGATTCCTTTAAATTTTATTTGCCACAAATAATAAAAATGTTATAAAAATTTATTATTTTCCATAAATTGTCTTTAAGTTTTTTTCCCTTATTTTCAATAATCCAGTGTAGAAAACAAATATTTTTTAGTGTAAACGAAAGTAGACGCCATGTTGTTTTTTTCCAATCTTTTTTCTTTTACCATTGACATACAAATCTAATGGGTGGGGCTTGTGGTCATAATTTTTACTGTTGCTGTGCTCCCCAATCAAATAATTGAATGTTTTCATACAAAATTCATTTATATATACATAAATATAAATATGTTTGTTCAGTTCAATTGTACATACAAAACCTTACATATAAAATGCTAACAAAACATAAAGTTTTTTGTTTTTGTCATTTTTAAGGTTGGGTGTTTGGGGTGGTGGGTTTCGGTACGTTTACAGTTAACATGAATTGTTATTGTATTTTAGTAAATAAATTGTTTAAATATTTATTAAACAATTTGTTTTTTTTTTTAGTTTTTATTTTATATAAACGAGTCAGTACAACCAAATTGTTTATTGTTTTTAATGGATATTTTTGTTATTGTTGTTGTTTATAAAATTTTGTGTAAAAAATTGTCATCATAACAAAATGTCATTCAAATACAAAAATAATCATGAATTTTTTAAATTGTTTTTTGTTTTTATTTTTATTATTTACGAGTATGACGAAATTTTTCTTAAGACAAAAAAAATGTATAATTATAAATAATTGTTATACACTGTAAAGTTTTTCTCAGTTTTAATTGAAATGAAATGTATAACAAAAAGAAGGTGAAGTAGGGGGAAGACACAAATAATTGTGTTGCCCCATTTTTTATTTAATTAATATTTAATAAACTTTATAATAAATATTTTTGTTTCTTGTTTTAATTTATTTATATTAATATAAATAAATATATTTTTAAGTTTAAAATGTAAAATAGTAATTTATTTATGTTATAATAGTTAAGTAAATTTTTGTACATTTTTGGCTAAAGTTTAAAATATATTTGTCATTATTTATAATAGCGGTGATCATGTAGAAACATGCAAAAGGTCTGTTGAAGGCAAAAAATTTTTTAAAATTTTTATTAAATTAAATATTAAGTTTCTAATGTTGTCAAATCATTCCAGCATCAAATTTGTATACCTTTCATTTTTTCAAACATAGCTGTTTCTAGACTCTGATCATATGTTTGAATCTTCTCATAGGACTTAAAGAGAAAATCTCTATTTGAGAAAACCTATGGAGGATTTGAACTCTTGTCATAATTTTCAAATATGGTTCACACCCATTGGAAATTCTATATGTGAATAAAAGTAGAAAATAGATTGCAAAGAAAATCAATATCAATTTATTTAAAATTATACGATAATTGGTCTCATGAAAAAAAGAACCCTTGTAAACACAAAGCCTGTTAAGGAACTGCTCACAAAGTAGTACATTTGATCGAATCATATTCTAAGAGCATAATATTATAATTGAAATTGATGATTGAAATTACAATGTTACCAACCAATATGATTCTATGAATCATTGTTATGATTCCATTTTATAAAAGAATGATGCTTTTTATAATAGTTTTTATAAAAAAAAATTATTAGAATTTATGAAATTGTGACCACGTTTTATCATAAAATGATTCAGTTGATCATATTATTACTTCGTTTATTCGTAGTATGATCAAATTAATTATGTCATGATCTGATCATCTTGATCATGTAAATGTTCCACTTTAGATGATATTGATCCTAATTATTCATGCCATGATCCGATTTTATCGTTTCCATGACTATATTTTAACAAAGTTTTATCAAAATAGGAAGACTTTTCGAATAGAACGAAAATTTTGTAAAAATTTTATGATTGAATATGATCATAAAATGATAAAATCAAATCAAATGGAATCAATATATGACATTTATGAAAATATTTAAATATTTTATAGAATTTCCATCCATCCAGCGCATCCAGCTCAAGATTCAAGGAGGGGGGGGATATATCAGATTTCCTAACTTTTTATACAGGTAATTATTAAGGTGCTGAAAAATGTCTTCATGGGAAAGGAAATTTTTCATTTTCCTCCCATTTGTATCCGCATCTAACGATATGAAATTTTCAAAATATTTCCTTTTCAAACAAATTTTTAAGAAAGTCTGACAAAGAACCAACATTTTCGAAAAATGTTCCTGCAGAGACAAAGTTTTCAAAAATGTTTAAAGAGAAGTAAAATTTCAACAAATATTTGAAGGAAATAAAATTTTTAAAAGATTTCCTAAAGACAGTTTTTGTAATATTTCCTAATAATTGAAGATATGCCTGATTTTCATTTCTATTTAGTCTAATAAAAAAATCTGAACCATTGCATTGATATACAATTTGCAACAATTAAATACAAACAATCCAACACTTGTTACAGTTTCATTCTTAATTAAATAACTTTATGCCACCCTCTTAAAATTGTCTTAAAATAAATTATCATCCATGGCAAAACGCAAAAAATTCGCTATTTAAGCAAAATATTTGCAATACAAGAGAAATTCACACAATTCTCTTCCCTTTCTGCTTCAAATGAAATACAAAATTATATAAATATTTGAAAAATCTCCACATACTCCAACACTCATAATTAATGAGTTGTTGTTTCATGTTTCCAAAAACAAAATGTTAAATTGTGTACAAACAAGCAACAATGATGAAATGTCTTCTAACTGGAATACAAAAAGTGTGTGCGTGTTAGTGCGTTTAAATGGGGTGTTGGTTGTGTTGTTGTACATTTCAAAGTGTTAATGGCCAGAAAACAAACAGATTGTTAGAAGTAAAGTGAAGTGTCCTTTTAACGGTAGCCAAAGGCAACAAAAATGTTTATTGTCATGCCACCCTTTTCGTAGAATATTATTTTTATGATTTCTTAACAAGCACTACTATTACTACTACTTGTAGATTTTATAAGTATGTTTGTTTTTATATTTACAATGTAGTTAGATGTTATTTTAAACGTACTAGGGATATATGTCCCTATGTTGCAAATCCTTTTGCCAAGCCAGCAGACCGACCAACCAAACAAATAACAAACAAACTACCGAATGTCAAACACATGCCGCCGTCGAAGTTGCCGCCACTGCTAAATTATCGTGTTTTCATAGAAATTTGGCCAATTAACGCTTTAACACTACGGTCTGACTGAAAACAGCTGTAAGGAGTGAAACTGTTGCTGTTGTTGCTGCACTTACACTAAGCACCAAAATAATAATGTTTGTTATTCTTATTTTTCGCTCTTTCCTTACAAAATCAACTGATTCATCTACTAAAATCTATGTTTTATGAAGAAGATTTTATATTTTTATCATTGTCACAATCTAACCACTTTTCGCATTTAATCCCACAATCAAATCCTTTCGTTTTATGATGAAACAAGAGGAAGGTTCATTTGTCATATTTTGCGTTTGTGTGTTTTTTTCTTGTCTTAAATGTTGACAAAGACATTTTTGGGTTTTAATCTCACACAGTATTTTTTAAATATTTGTACGGATATTAAACGCCGCCATGTAAACGATAATGTTTAGTGCAAAAAAAAAATTATTCACATTTAACCAGGCATTTTCAGTTTGTTATCTTTATGTTAAAGAAACTCAGATAGATTTAAATACATTTCTAAACTATAATCCTTTCGTTTAAAAGGACATCATTTGTATTTGCAGCAACATATGAATGTAGTTTACTCATCATCATCATATGTATGTTTGTCTGTCTGTCCATCTTTCATCTTATAGTTTTAGTTTTTTGCTTCCTGTGTTTGTTGATCTTTAAGACAAAAACTTTGATTTTCTTACAAATTATTAGAAGTTGAAGACGTTATGTTAGTTGTTGTCTTGTAGTTGTAGGTATAGCCAATTTGTTTAAATTGGCTACTGTATGGTTTCTTAATGTACACACATGCTTATAAATCTATGTACAAATCCACTATAAAACAAATATGGGCAAATATTTAATTCCTACTGTCTGTTAATATGTATGTAGATGGAAAATATATTTTCAATGTACATAAATTTTGTCAAATAAACGGAAGGCTTAGATATTTGAATTTGTTATTATTAATCAGAGATTCCGAAACGTTTTAATAGAATTGAAAATTAATAAATAGTCCGTTAATATTAAAATTTTGTTGGAAATATATGTCGCTAACATATCCTGTATCGAGATTAAACTTTGTAGACTATATTTGTATAGAAAATATATGTGACTGAAATTCCGAAACTTCCCGGTAAACATTGTTATCTTTATTTCCATACTTATTGTGCGAGATACACACGAAATTTTTCCCTGGAAATTTTATTTTTCTGAGTGAGTGTGAAGCACAAAAAAATTGTTTTGCCACGCGTTTTCTCACATAAATAATAACAGAATTTTCGGCAAAAAAAAAAAATTAGACAAAATTGTTAGAATATACGATTGTTATAATGAGTTGATTACTTTTTTCTTTTTTTTACTCTATTTTAATGTTTTTCATGTAAAAATTACATTGCGAAAGAATATTTCGTTGATCACAGATATTTTGAGGGTCAAATTAATCACAGATTTTGAATATTTTTGACCTACCTATTTGAGTGATCACAGATATAATAAATTTTATGTCCTTCATAAAAAATCACATTTTTAGAAAATTTGAGTTAATTTCAATGTCCCACAAGGACCTCGATTCTATTTCGAATATTGCTAATCAATTCTTAGGGATTCTAATATATACACATTGCGCCAGATAATTTTTTTCTATAAAATCGTCAAATTTGAAAGAAAAATCTTTAAAGAAAAGTTGTCATTGTTGGGTTATCGACTTATTTTTATGATTTATTTTGAGATATTTTAATAAAAATTATTATCTAAATGATTTTTTCTTTAGACTAACAAAATAAATAAATATTTATAATGACGTATCAAATCTAAGTCAGTTGTCGAAATCTTATCTTGTTCTCATATTTTTGAATAAATTTTATATACATTTGATGAAAATTTCCAAATTTTCCAAAATCGTCAAATCAGGAGCAAAAATCGTTACGAGTGCTTAACAAATTTAGAGAAATCGGAGAGATGAAAAATCCAAATTAAGTCGAAATTTTTTAAAATTAAGCATAAAGGGACATTTTATTTGAACATTGTTAAAAAGAAAATTTATTAAAAATATTATAAATTTCTGAATCAAATATATTTGAATATATTTTTAACAAAATAAAAAAAAAAAAAACAAAGAAAAACAAGTAAGATTATATTCGACTTGGTCGAATCTTTGATACCCACGATCAAAAGAGGTTAAATAAAATAAATTCTAAAGTGGGCAGGATGTGGGCGGGTCACGCCCATTTATCAATACAAATGTGGCATTCATGTTATGATGTTTTGGTTTGCAATCTTTACTCTCCTATCTAATAATACAGCTCAAATTTCATCATCAAATGATGGATTTTTGTTCCATAACTTCTTATTTATAATCCAATTATGCCCATTTTCAATACCAAACAAACCTTATATAAGAGAAATATTTGTGTAAAATTTCGTCTTCCTAGCTCATCTGGTGCGGTCTCTATCGTGCTTTCAACAGACAGACAGACGGACGAACATCGCTAGATCGACTTAGAATCTTATCAGGACCCAGAATATATATACATGTTGGGGTCTTAGACGAATATTTCAACATGTTACAAATGGAATGACAACCCAATCATTTTTTGATGGTGGGTATAAATTTTAAAAATATATATGTAAAATTATGAAAATTTATAAACTACACAATTTTTTCAAAATCCAACAATTAGGGAATCTCTGTTTTTCAATACAATATGTTCATATAGTGTACATCCTTATTTGTTTATAAAGAAATTTCTTTAAGAAATCAATATAATCTATCTATTTTGTAGTTATGGATACATTTACTAATACCCATACAAATATTTAGTTAGGTCCTTCAAATCCTTACATGTATTTACATACTACAATTTAATTTAACTCTTTCTTTCCTCTTTAACTGTCCTACGTTTATATAATTTAGGTAGCTGGTGAATTAAATTTAGAGGTGTGTTTTGTGTGGCATATTTATTGATCCCTACATGCTGCCTGATAATCCTGCGGTTAAACTGTCATTGAGATTTTTTTTTTTGTTTTTTCTGCTTTCTATCATAAAAACTCATTTATCCGGAAGCTGTTTTAGCACTAAAATCTTAACATAGAATCTTTATTTAAATAGCGTTAAAAGGGGTAAAAATATTTATATTAAATTTTTAAATTAGTAGAGACGATATTTGTTATTTCATCTTTTAGTACTTATAACGGTATTGATGATTAGTGTGTTATAGATAAATGGAGAATTGAAAAAAGAAGTTTGAATTACGGGGATTTAAAATAGACAAATATATTACGGTGGATTTGGTTTTTGTTGAAAAACCCACAAATTTTAATGTAGTTTATTAAAGCGTACAACAATTTTGCTATAAATTTTAGAGGCAGATACATTTTGAAGCATAACAAATAAATAAAGTGTAAAGATTTTTTAGTTTAGATAAGATAAACAACAAAATGACATTTTTGTGGGTGTAGGAATTAAGCAGAAATTTTATGATTTTTATAATATAAATATTTTGATTAGGTCTGTTTTCGAAATATTTGAATATATTTTAATTACTTACTGTCTATGAACTGCAAAAAACTTGCTGAACGAATATACCTAAAAAAAGAAAAATATTCATTAATAGAAATTATGAAAGATATTTAAAAAGTTAAACATTTGGAGATAAAACTCCATAAAAGTCAATGAGTCTCTTTAAGTATTTTACCCAAAATTTCACTTACAATTTAATATTGATTAATAAGTTTGATCTGGTTTTTCCTATGACCACACTTACAAATAATAATCAATTAAATGCGGGCATAAATAAAAATTTATACAAAACATCATTTAACTTAATTTTCTATTTACACTTTTGTTTGACGTCAGATTTGTTTTGGAACCAGAACCAATGATTAGTAAAAAAACCTACGCTTTTTTCACATCTAATGCTTTTTTCTTTTTGAGTGAGTGTGGAATGAAATTTATAAAATCTATTTCATACTCATAGTACGCATTTATAAAATTATGTATAATATTTGGAGTGTGTTTGGCTGGATATGCTGGCCGTCGGTCAGTAATTGCATTAAAAGATCATTAAAATTGTGTTGCTAGTGTTTTTGTTTTGTTGAGGCTGTTTTTATTATTTATTGTTGCCACTACATATGAAAATTAATTTAATGTTATTTTTTCAATTTAATTTTCAACAACAAGCCAACATTTTAAACAACAAACATTTTGTCGTGTGGCAAACTTTAGTTCACCACAATTATAAAAACCGCCAGCGTAAATGTTGACGCACATTCATTTCACTCATTCGCCACAATAAATGGACAAATGAAATTTAAACGATTCACACTAGCAATGAAATTTTAAAAGTTAAAAAAAATATGAATTTTTTATAGAAATTTATAGAATTTTTTTTATAGATTTTTATTTTTTTTTTATATTTTTTTTTTTTTGTACAGAAATTTTACGAAATTTTTTTCTATAAAAATGTCCATAAAATTTCATTGAAAATTTATGAATTTTATTCTCTAAAAAATTTTGATTTATTTTTTACCATAGAAAATTTCGATAAATTTTCTAAAAAATTAATAAATTTTTTTCAATTGAAAATTTTTATAAATTTTAAAAAATTTATATTAAAAATTTCAATAATTTTCTCCAATAGAAAATATTGATACATTTTATTCAAAAATTTCAGTAAATTTTCTTTAATTGAAAATTTTGATAAATTTTATTCAAAAATTTATTGATAAATGTTCTTCTATAGAAATTTTTGATAAAATATTTTTCATAAAAATTTATGATAAAATTTCTTCTACACAAATCTTCTATAAATTGTTTAGGTTAATTTTCTTTATAAAATGTCGATAAATTTTCTTTTATTAAAAATTTTAATAAATTTTCTTCAATAGAAAATTTCGATAATTTTTTCTTAGAAAATTTCGTGTCATTTTTTCCATAGAAAATTTCGATAAATTTTATGAACCATAATCCAAATTTGCAATACTAACTACTTTTTGTTGTTTATATATAATATAACAGCTTTTTCTGCTAAATACTTCATTAGCATTCGTGGTGTCTTATTCATTTAGATTTGGTTTTGAAATTTCCGGAAAGCTGATTCATAAATTTTTAATTTCCGGTATTTTTGACAAAACATTCTACGAATCAAATATTTCTAACGATTTTATTTAATTTCTATAAAAAAAACATATTCGATCTTAAAAATTATATGTAGAAATGTACTTTTATTAATTTGATTCTTCTTTTAATTTCATTGCTAGTGTAAACATACATTAACATTAAATTCAATACATTCACTGATCATTGACATATCACGCGGGCTTCATACACTTCCCTACATTTACTTCAAATTTTGTCCACTATTGTTAGTTACTATGAATATGAATGACGGACGGACTGACTGACTGAGTGCTAGTCTAGATAGCAGGACAGACATAGTAAATGTTCTACAATCTTATGATAGACTTGCTGACTACTTCTTACAAACTATATAAATAGTACTCGTATTTATAGTAATTTCCGTTTAATATTTAATTTTATGTTGATTCAATTTCTTGTAAACAACATACACGAATACAAACAAACAGAAAACAATTTTATTGTTAAATACGAAAACTTTATATATATTTTTTTTTATAGAAATTAAATATTTTCCATTATTTTCATTTATATTTAAGAAGAATCAGTCATAGTCTTTGAAGATGATGCTGTGTACTTTTGCTGCGACATGATGATGATGAAGATGACTGTAACGAGTATTTGTTGCCCTCAACGTTCAATTAAGTTAATTGAAAATCGGGTCAACATGGGCCAAGATAATGAACAAACACTAATTAAGGATCATGGCACTTTTAGTTTTGTATTCATTTTTTTGTATGTTTGTTCTATTTGTTTTGTTGTATTTTGCAATAATGAATGAATATATGAATTGAATGAATCAATGATTGAGTAAATGTATTTACGAGAGATCGTAGTTTAAGTAAAGAGTCTTTTTTTTAATTTTATTATTATTTTTTATAGTTCATCTAATTTGTAGTTTTCATTTTATGGATTGTGGTCATTGTCTTGGGTTAAAGTTTAATTTCATTTAGATTCTTAGAACCATTTTTTGTTTTGTACAATAGTAAGTAAATATTGTAAATGTTGTTGTATAAAGCTTTTGTAGCTGTAGTTGTATTGTATGTATAAATGATCAATCATTTGATTTGTTTTAATTAAAGTTGATCTTGTTGTTCTTTATTGTATTTATGTTCATTATTCATACGACTGCATGTAGATACATTATGCGAGAGTGTGTTTTTTTATGAAATGATTAAATTTTTTTGTAGAAGGATTATAATGTAAATTGTATAATATTTGATTTAGTGCGATTAAATAGTGTTAATTGTATTGTGACCTTTCATTTCCTGTGTGTTGTAATATGTTGTTAAATAAAGAGGAACTTTAGTTAAAAAAAGATTTGAAAAATATGTGTATGTGTTCAGTGCACAATAGGACGAAACTTAATTATTTTTTGGAGAAGTAATATTTTAGATAAAAGATTTTTTTTTTTTCAAAAAAGGATTATCGAACTTAAACCTTAGTTTTCAAAACGATAATGTAAAATTTGACAACGATTTTGATTACATTACAACCCTGCAGAGTATATTTTTATACATTTGCCACTTTAAAAGCATTCTGTTTAAAATAACAACATACTTGTCAAAACAATGTATAATCGATAAAATATATAAAAACATGTTTTAAACATAAAATAAATAAGAACGCTATAGTCGGTCAAGCTCGATCTTATGATAACCTTCACCATTCTTCACCATGGGATCAATACCAATAAATTTCTATAAACTTCTTCCATTTACTGTAATAATCTTTGGAAAACTTCATCAAATTATCTAAAAAATTGCAATAATATATGGAAAATTATATTTTTGTAAGCGAATTAGTTTTTTTTTTCTTCAAGAAAATTATGATATTTTCCTAAAGTTTTTTATTCTTAATTTTTGAAATTTTCTAAAAATTTTGTTTCTTAAGAGTTAAAAAAAAGTTAACACTTTTTAGTTAATGAAAATTTTGGTTCCTTCAGATATTTTCTTAAAATTTTGCATTTTTAATTTTGAAATTTTTTAAAAATTTTAATTTTTTTTAGGAATTTTTTAAAAATTTTCTTTTTTCAGAAATTTTTCGACAATTTTTTCTTTAAGAAAATTATGATTCCTTAGGATATTTTCCTAAAATTTATTTACCTAAAAGTTTTCTGTTTTGTTTTTTTTTTTTAGGTAATTCTTAAAATTTTTCTTTTTTAACAAATTTTCCGAAAATTTTTGTCTTTAAGGATAACTTTGATTCTTTAGGAAAATTTCTTAAATTTTTTTATTTTTAAGAACATTTTCGAGATGTTTATATTGACTAGTATTTTATGCGGAATTCTACAAAATATTCCAATATATCAATAATTTTTCGTCAAAATGTAAAAAATTATTTCAAACGATCTTTTTATGGAGGCTGGACCAAATAGTAATCGGATCATAGCAATATACAATAAGGATCGTTCCAAATCAAATCTCAAAATATCATTAAAAAGGTATTTTGTATACAAAGCTTATATGCCAGAAAGACGGACATAGAAAGTGATTCTGAATC
The DNA here is from genome assembly GCA_014858695.1 of Chrysomya rufifacies. Lineage (NCBI taxonomy): Eukaryota > Metazoa > Arthropoda > Insecta > Diptera > Calliphoridae > Chrysomya > Chrysomya rufifacies. The sequence goes on along the minus strand of JACGTJ010010936.1, from coordinate 10,378 downwards.
GAATGTTTAGGTGTCTTAAGGTTATTCTATGCTATACAAACATTAGCTCAAATCCATTATACCCTCTCCTCCTATAATGGTGTAGGGTATATTAATAGCATTCTACTGCGGTAAGTGTGCAACATCATCAATACGAAGATTTTTCCAGAGAGAAAAAATGTTCATTATAGTTAAAATTAAAAGCTGAACTTCATTGAAAAATATGCAATTTTACACCATTAAATCCACAACACCACACGTAAAGCTGAAATGGGTAGATGGACATCACGATTTGCATGGCACGCAGAACGTTTAATTTTTTGTCAATTTTTATAATTAAGGTGTCGTTTCAACAAATGTCGTTTTCAAATACACTCTCTTTCCGTGAGTTTTTTAAAATCAATATTATCGAATTCAATTTGAATCTATTCAATTTTGATTTGGTATCACAAAGGTAAAATATCTACGTTGTCAATTTGAAAACAAAGTTTTCACAATGTATACATACGAGTTAACTAAACTTTTGACACCATCTGAAGAAATTAACAAAACACAATTTTGTTTTATTTTTAGAATATGAAAATATAATATTTTGTTTTAATTCATTAAGCCTTGAGTGTAACTTTAACAGTCTTATCACAAAATAATCATTCAATCCTTTACTCACATTTAATCTAATACAAATAATTATAAGATGATTTAAGAAAGAATATTTTTCAAATATTGAAACCATATTTTGTTATAAGCAGCTTTTGGCAAAAGGCTTAAAGTACAAATATTTTAGCAATACTTTACAGTTTATACTAACACAATAGCAACCATAATATTCCAAGCAAGTAAAAGAAAATATTTCTGCAGATATACAAGCATTTAATGTTAGAAAAGTGTTAGTAAAGTAAATTTTAGGGAATTTCAAAAATTATTTTTTAATGTTCTTAGGCATTGTTATATTTTATTCAATTTACACATGAACGCATTATGGACTTAACACATTTTGGCAATTAAAAGAAGCTTGGATTACAATTGAATTAGGATTTAAATTAAAACAATCCACTTACACTGATCTCTCTGTTCTTGCTCTCTATAATGCTAAAACTATTATAACATTTTTTTAACCGTCTCAATATTTTCTTGTAATTTTCACATTTAACATATTTGTTGTTAGTAGAATCTTAAATAGAGTATTGTTTGTTTTATTGAACGAATTACAAATGTTAAGACGTATAGTAATGAAATCTGGTTAAGACAAATTTCTTAATACAATTGTGGATTGTGGAAAGAAGAATATATTTGTAGTTCTATATACATTTACTATTTTCCCAGCTTATTGTTTAATCAATCCTCTTTGTTAAATTAGGATCCTTTTGCTATCCTTTTGGGTATTAAAATAACTATACATACATACACACACACACACACACACACACAACAATTGAACGATTGAAACATTTATCTTTTTCGTTTTTTTTTTTGGCGTGCGTTCTTTTTGCAATTTTACCAAATATCTATGAATATGATGATACGATCATATGAGTAAATTATAATGTAAGGGAGAGATAGTAATAGTATTATTATTAAGTGATCTGGTTTCAGGCCTTTGTCTTTTGCACCAGATTTCAGGATTATCTGCTCTAGTCTACTAACCTACTTTAACCTATATTCAATCCCTTGCAAGCATAAATACCTCTACCCCTATAACTACTACCATTGCTACTCTTTTTATTTCAACTGCTACTACAACTACTACTACTGCTGCTGTTCTATTTTATTGTAATGTATGTATTGTAACAATGTTATTTTGCAACAATCTACAATAACAACAACAATTTTGTAAATGATTAGTCTGTGGTTTTAATAACTGATCTGATTTGTATTGAAATTCAACTTATGGGCTTAAACGAATTTGTACAATTTGCTAAAATAACAAGCAAATACAATTACTTCATCACCAACCATCCAACCTAAAATTTTAATACCAAACACAATAACAATAACAAATACTTTTACTGAAACTATTGTTACAATAGAGTAACCTAAAGTTGAAATACTTTAAGTATCTGAGTAGTAAATAAGTTAAGCAGCAGCAGGAGTAGTAAGTAAGACGGTAAGTATGTAAGTAAGTAAATAAGTAAGCATATACATAAGTAATTGTAGTCATAGGAGTAAGTTACTTATCTTATTACCCGGGTTAAGTGCTTAGAAGAGCATCGCCCATATAAGCCCTAAAAGTCTATTATTCCAAAACATTCATATATAAATTGAATTTATTATTGTAAATGTTCTACATACAGATGCTATTTTATTTTCTCACTCAACTTTTCATTTGTTTTAATTTCAATATTTTATCCTTTAGTTGTTCTTATTCTTTATCATATTCCTTGTACTCTTTCATTATTCAGTCTAGTTAAATCTTACGTTTTAGTTTTAGTAACTATTTTATATTTATTTTCAATTTCTTTTTAATGTGAAAATTGATCCTGTTTTTAGATTTTTTTCTTAATCCTTAAAAAAAAATATTTTTCTATAAATAGTTACTATAATAAGGATAGATTTCTTTAGATTTACGATTTGGGATACTATTTAATATCCCATTTTAATCTTTAGTTACAAAAATATTTCAGAGATTAGAGTTTATTTTTTTTTAAATTGTTAAATGTATCAGGTTAAACTATAAATATTTTTATATGTTTATATTAAAATTATCGTATCATAGGAAAATTTAAAACACATTTTATTTACTTTCTAAGATGGGGTAAGATTTTGAGCTAACAATAAATTAAAAAAAAAATAATAATATCAAAACTCTTATATGATAATACGAAATAAAAATGGACAAATAAAAAAAAATCACAAGTCCAATAGGAGGACTTTTATTAATTCTAGGATAACTCATTATCGTGGCACCAAATTTAAAAATATCGATGTTTCAAACTTGAAATGAAACTTTGAACAATTTTAAGATGAAATCTCTCAAAAATGTTGTTCTCTTGTTATTCATTAATAAGGTAAACTAATATAGAAAAAAGTTTCTTTTCAGATTTTGCTGTTTTCCCCTCAAAAACCAAATATGAATATTTCGTAATCAAATTTTTTAATTATAAAAATTTGTTAAAATATGACTAAATTCAAAGGAGTTTATGCAAAACTTTTTAGTAACTCGAATTCTATATTAAGGCACGTAACATTTTCGTGAACATTTATATTTTGACACTTTTACACAAAAATCCTTA